>VXAX01005482.1:139736-196368 GCA_013399835.1 Leptocoma aspasia
CAAAATGTGTCTTGGAGACCTTTATGCCATGGCTGTGCTGTTATGTGTGCATCACTGTTTTTGGCTCGGTTGGGTGCTCTTCAATGTAGAGTATATGTAAAAACAAGATTTATTATATAGTTATATATAGTTATATATAGTTATTTATAAAGTTATTTATTTATATAGTTAAATATAGTTATAAATACATTTATTATTATGGTTATAAATATATTTCTTTATATAGTTAAATATAGTTATTTATAAAAACATATTTATTATATAGTTGTTAGACCTGAAATAGCATCTAGTCCTCTTTAGAAAAGGTTATGAAACATAATAATAAAGAAAATGTCACGAGTATGTCATATGTCATGACCCTGAGGTGAGCTCAGTTGGTCAGAGCATGATAACACCCAGGTTGTGAGTTTGATCCCCATAGGAGCCATTCACTTAAAAGTTGGCCTTGATAATCCCTGTGTGTCCCTTCCAACCCAAAACATTCTGTTAATATTCTGTGACTATTTTGCATTAGGAAGTAGATTAATTACATACAGAGGAAAACCTTTGGACCAACTTTATTTCATTTGTTCATAAATTATTTTTGTATTTTTTGTTCATATGTTACCTGAGTGATACCAAAGATATTTTCACAGAGAGAAGAGAGCACTGTGCTCTCCTACAGGTGGGGAAATCTAAGTTCAGTAAATTACAAACTGAAAAGACCAGGACACATTTATGTAGTGGGCTGTGGGCAGAACTAGGAGCAGTACCCAGTTTCTAGGTGTTATTGTTCTACAGAACCATGGTTTTGAAGAATTAAAAGAAGAATTAAAAATTAAAAGAAGAATTAAAAGAAGAATTAAAAGAAGAATTAAAAATAGACCCATACTTGGATTAATTGGATTGAAGTTTGATTAATTTCAGCCCAATTTAATTATTGATTCTCATAGAGCCCTTGACCTGAAATGTCTGAAAACTGTGGATGAGCTGCTGGGAAATACATTCTCTACACTCATTTCTGTAAATGGGACTCCTGTAACACCAGGCTGTGAATGCTGAATATGTTCAGCAATTCACAGGATTTAAAACTAGCTGTAAATAATTTGATGGGGAAAATTATCCCTCTATCTCCCTTTTGGAGGCTCCCTTCTGAGGCACAGGCTTGTTTTTCCATTTATAAAATTTCTATTGCTCTCCTTCAAGCAGTGAATTGCAAGAAACAACATTTTGCTGGGCACTTCAGTAAACCACTCTGAGCTTCTTAGCTTTGCAGATGTGCAGTGAATGAGCAACAAATGCTCCTTGAGGGATCAGAACAACTGCCAGTGAAAGGGATTGCATGCACAGGCTGCTGCTCTGGCTTGTAGCACTCACAAAAAGCAACTCTTAGAAGGTATTAAAATTATGTTATTAGGGGCATATGCTTTTCTAGATACAGCTGTTGTCTCCTAAAAATCAACATCTGTATTTCAGGTTCTACACCCCTCAAAATGTAGTATTTAAAATGAAAATTCTTTAGCAACCACGGTAATCCTATGTGAGAAAATGAAATTTGACTGAATTTTCTGCATTCATATTTCTTTAAAGAGCATTAAACATGAAATATATATTTTCCTCAAGGGGTAGGAGTCTGTGAATTCATTTTTTGAGAAATACATTCATTTCTATACAAATACTGCAGAAGAACACAGGAAGTTTATCCTTGAGATTAATGAGCAAAAGACCTCTTCCCTTTCTCTTTGCTAAACGCAAGCAAATGCGTTTCTCTGTGCCATAAATCACAAATATACAAGAAATCCAATTAATTTTGCAATAAAACACGCCCACTTGGGATTGAATGTGTAAACCAGAAGCATTCTATCCTGAGGACACAAACCAAGGGCAGGGGTAACTCGTGTTGCCACCAACTTCCTCAGCTTTTCTTACCTTCTCATTGTGCTGCACAATAAAAAATGCACACAAGGAGTTACCATGGCAATTCCTGCATCACATGGTAGCCAGGAACTGTTGCAGGGATGCAGAGTATTTTCGTAAAGAAGCATGCATAAATGCACACAGACAACAGATAAATTTAGATAAATGTCCTCGTACAGCACAGCCTTAATCTGATCAGGTGTGAAAAAAAATGTTAGCAGAGAAATAAAATCATATCAAGGCTCCTCAAGCTGTACAACTGTAATTAGATTTCAAAATTTTAGGACAGAATTTTTTTTTCTTTAGCAGTGCAGAGAATATTGCACATACCTTGAAAATAGACATAACCAAACCCACCAATTATTTCCTTTGTAAAATAGGCCTGAAAGCACTTGACAGACATGGTAAGAAAGTATCTGCACGTGTTAAATTAAACTCATTCAGTCACAGAGAAACAGCAGAATTAATCTGATTTTGAAATTCTGGATTTTTTTTTCAAATATGGAAGTAAGAACTTTCATTAGCTAATATATTTTAGTCTTCAGTCACAACCTAAATGCCCATGTCTAAAGAAAATATACCAATTATTCAAACAAAATACAGCATTTCAACCTTAGGGGTATGGCATTGCTTCACCATCTGAAAACAGATGAGAACAGAAGCAGAAGCAATCTTTCATTAAAAAACTCTCTCTCTAAACTTCTCATTTGGGTTAATCTGAGAAAATGCCTGCTGTGTGACCAGGGAAGGACGTGAAAGGACAGACAAAAATAAAAAATGCTTCATTAAAAGATTTGCTCACATATGTGGGAATAGCAAGGAGAGAAGATGAAGGAGGCCACACGTGTCCCCACATTTCCTGTTTCACTAAAGCAAATTATTCACTGACACTGAGCTTCTGTGTGGCTCACAACACGAGGAGCAGCAGAGTCCACCAGGCTGCTCTTCACAAAAAGCCAAAGCTGATATTCTTTTCCAAGCAAAGGTTGGGAGAGAAAACTAAAGCAGCTCTAATTAAGGATGGAAATTAACAGTATTTTATTCTGTGTATAAACAACTGTGCAAGGAAGGGAGAACTTCAGCTTCTACCAGCATCAGAAGATAAGGAGGGTCATAAGCACTTCACAAATGCTTTTTCCAGTATTTGAAACATTTTTTGGCATATTTTCTTTATCTATTTTCCATATCAGAACAGGCCCCATTTCTCCTGTTCATTGCCATAAGGTACTTAGAGTTACAAAACTGAGTCTCAGGAAAATGTCAAATATAATGAAAAAGAAAGAGGAAAAGTTATAAACGAGGAGAAGTTGGCCACAAGTTCTCCTGAGGGTCACATTCTCACAGGTTTGGCAAGTTCCTGTGTTTCATCCACCAAAAACATGCTGCCACCTCAGCTGCTCCTGCTGCTGCCACTGCTGCTCTGGGGTGTGCCACCAGGGAATTGTCCATAAAAAACACCCCCTAAAGCACTGCACAGTGTCACTGCCAGCTTGCAGTACCAAAAACCAGCCCTGCTCTTGAAAAGCACCGCTGGAGGTTCACCCCTCTCCTTCTTCACCATGAAACAGATCGTGAAAGAAATGGAATGGAATTACTTTGATGAAGAAAACAATTCATTGTTAACAAACTATTTATTTATTTATTTATTTATTTATTTTATTTTATTTTTATTTNTATATATATATATAAAATATATATATAAGTTTATATAAGTATATAACATATATATATATAAGTTTGATCAACTTATATATTAGAACATATAAGTTGATCAAAAACCTGAGAGTATAAAAAAGATGAGCTCCTCCAATAAGAACTACAACACTGAGAACCTTTGACAAAGGGGAAATGCCACTGGCATGTCAGATATAATCAGTATTTCATTTTAGCTCTTTGAATGATAGACAGACACAACTTACCAGAATAAAAATTTTAGTTATGATTAAACATTAAGCTAGTGGGAAAGCGACAAAAAAAAATAACAGAAGGCATGTCAGTAAGTTTAAAATAATTTTTGTTAAATTGTCTGTTGATTCTGTATGTTGACAGCAACTGGTTTACACCTAGAGAAAAATTAAATCTTAAAAGAATGGAAAAAAAAAATATCAGTCAGACCACTACAGAGATATGTCTTGGGATCTCCATTAAGATTCCAAAGATTAAAAATAACATAAGAAGATTTTCAAATGAGCCACAGTGAACGTTAAGGTACTAAAGACTGTAGGAAGAAAGGGGTTAAATATTTATGTTAAAAATGAGTGTAAATGGAATCCTCCACTCATCACTTACTGATGTTTAGGAATATATTCTATCATTATAGAGCTCTGAAAATCTATCTTATCTCAATATCCTTCAGCAGCCACACAGATCTGGGAAGTGCCTGAAGCCTGAAAGAGGGTAAGATAAGGACTAAAGCACAAACTTGTTTATATCAATAAAAGTTAGATAATCAGTTGTCCAACTGTCTGACCAACAAGATCCTAAAAAAACTTTCTACATGGTGGTTGAGGTGAAAAAACCTTAATATTTTTAAGATGAAGCTTGATCATGTAATGGAAGTGAGTATGCAGTGTGTTTGTCTGAACAGCAACAGAGTACATATTCAGATTCACAAGTTTATCTCTAGCCCTTGCAACATGTGAGATTAATTCTAAAAGGAAAAATATTCCTTTGGGAAATATTCTTAATGCAGGCCTCTCAACATCACATCCACAACACGATGCTATTATTATTTTCTTTAGTAAGCCGGATTCTGTTATAGAAATTATAGTCTTTGGTTTTCTTTTACAGTGAATTGCAAAGGATTAATCTTCAGGCTGAACAGGGCTTGCTCCAAGTGTTTCTCACCAAGTTTATTTCTGACCCAGATTATTAAAGCTGGGTCTGCTAGTGCTTTGGAAGCAGCATCTATGTCTGTATTTGGATTTCGAGTATGGTAACACCAGGCAGCTTTTCACGACTGCTGATTCACACTGGCAGGTACAACATTATCTGTTCTCTTTTTTTGCCCATATGTTTTCTGGTGGTGGAAAAAAAAAAAAAAGTTTTTAATCTCTAAATAGCCAAATGCATCTTCTGACTTGTAAGCGAGGATCAAGATGAATCATTTGACCCACACACATTTCAACAAACACATGGGTGTGCACCAGAAAGCTTTCCTGCTGTTAGCTTTTAGGCCACAAAATTATCAGCTAACAAAATTACGTCATTTATTTTCAGAAGTTTCAGTAACAAACTATGCTGGACAACAACTAAAGATGAATTATTCTGAGATTTGAAAGATTGAAACTGAGCTCCACAGAAGTGTGCAGGCTTCTTGTGTGTTGTGCATTTCTGGGGCTCACTGAAGTGTGGTGCAAGGAACCTTTCTCTTCTGTATGAGGATATTTTTTCCCAGTTCTTTCATCTTTACTGCTGAAGCAGTTCCATATTCAGGGAAGGATCACAGAGGACAAGAATTGCTGTCCTTTTCAAAGCACATCTTCCTGCCTTGACTCCAAAAATGAAGAAAAGTGAGCTCCTATGGAAGAGTACAAAGAAGGCAGGAAGATGCAGTAACTCCCCTGCTCACATTCTTCCAGCTTCCAACAATTTTCAGCTTGGAAAATCCCCAAAGCCTGCCGGTATTTGTCTACTTAGTAATCATCAGTTGATCTCTCTTCCAAGTGCTTGTTAGTCCCCTCTTGGCAAATTATATTTTGTCATCCAAGTTGCCCTAAAGCAAACAATTTCACAGGCCTAATACAACCGTAACTTTTTTCTTGCTTTTCATGTTTTGGGATTTTTTTGTTCATTTGAAGTTTTTGTTTGTTTGGTTTTTGTCAGCCCCAACCTCCTTCTTGCTTTTTTGTGTTTTGGGGGTTTTTTGTTTGTTTGGGGTTTTTTGTTTGGTTGCTTTTTGTCAGCCTCTCCTACCCTAATTTGATGGTCCTGATTTTCTTGTGTTGGATAAGACAAATGGCAGTTCTCTCTCTACTCATGATTTTGAAGACTTTTGTCTTGATTAAGCTGCCTTAATTTCCATGCTGAAGATTGTTAGCCATCATTGTCTACATGAGAGTCACTTCATTCTCTTGAATTCCCTTTCTCTGAAAGTTTTCTATTTCCAGTATATATTTTGTGAGGTCAGAGGACTTGAACTGTCCATGACATTTCTGATGTTGACAAGCCATGGATGTATTCAATGGTTTAATGCAGTTTTCTCTCGTTATCTTTTCCTATTCGTGCAATTCCAAATGTTTGATTTTCTTTCTGACTTTTGCTGAGCACTGGACCTAGCATTCATCTCCATATTATGATTCCAATGCCTTGTTCCTAAAGGGTAGTGCTCATCTCAGAGCCCATCATACTGTGTCTGAATGTGGAACAACCTTCCCCTTATGTGGGACACTTTAACACATAAATAAACTCCAAATCTCACACGCAGCTTATATAAACAAATAATTTACTCCAGAAACGAGAACCAGAAATAGCAACACGTCAGTGAGAGATCAGATTCCTAATATCTACTTCACTAAATAATTAAATTCTCATATTACTTATTGATTGGAAAGAAGAAGCATATATTCTGACTTAACCCTTCCTAACTTAATGCCCTGACCAGGCTGCAGGCTCTCTCCCTTGTCTCAAACCTGCCTTCTCCCTTGCAGACCTCCATGAATTTTTAATTGTTCAACACAGCATGGGGCAGCTGAGGCAGCAGAGACTGAGAATGTTTGATTTTACAGTGTTTTACTGGGTGATGGCCAAAACCAGAAAGTGAGGGAGAAAGAAACAGAAAGGGGGATGGGAAGCAGAGAGAGGGAAAAGGAAAAGAAGGAAGAGAAGGAAGAGAAGGCAGGAAGAGAAGGGAGGAGAAGGGAGGAAGAGAAGGGAGGNGGAAGGAAGGAAGGAAGGAAGGAAGGAAGGAAATTAAAGTCTGTAGCCCACATTTGTCCTTGTCCTACTGAGTTATTAGATAAATTTTGGAGTACCTGCTTCTGCTCTGTTCTGAAGGAAGATTGGCCTCAAGCCAGGGAAAAAAGCTGAAATGCATGATTCCCATGGAGAGTTTGGGACTGAACTGAGAGAAGCCATGGATCAGTGTGCCTGTCAGCTTTTTAATTCCCAGGCAGGAGATGAGCTCAAGCTATGTCTTTCTCACCCTGATTTCCTCTTGGTGTTTTACACTTCCTTGGTCAGTACTTCTGCCTTTGCATGGCTCACCATCACTAAGTGTGACTTTTTTTGTTCCAAGTGGCTTTGTGATTTCCACACACTGGCAAAGCAAACAGGGTAGGATCTGCCAGGCTGGCATTAAGAGACCCAAGGTCCCCTTGCCACTGCAGTCTCCAAGTGGAACTGAATATAAAATGGCTTCCTGTTGAACAGAGAAAATGTCTAAGTTATTAGATTTTTTTATTAAATAGAAATAAAACGGCTCATTATTTTTAAAGTAAATAATTTTTGTTTTACATGACACTTAAATTCCCAAATGAAGTAAATCTTGGCACAAATAAGCCATAATAAGTATTTTTAACATGTGGTGCTTTAGGAGCCTCCACAGCAGCTCATTCAGCCTCCCATATGTGAGCTTGCCACGGCAATGCTTTCATCCAGGTTTCATTTCTGCGTGGATTTTATGCTTTCTTGGTGATATGGTTTATTTTACACTATATGTACATGTGTGATATGTGATATGGTTTATTTTACACTGTATGTGCAATACTTAGTGTAGTGGGGTCCTAATCACAGTTCCAGGCTATAGGAACTTTGGCAACGTGGTGACCACTGTTTAATTTACAAATGAGGGTTTTTAGTCACTAGTATCTACTTTTATGATGTTTTTCTGTCTTACAGAGAGAAAAATACTTTCAAGATTGTGATATTTCTGGACACCACTGCTAGTGTGTCCAGAAATATACTAACTTCATACTAACTTCATACTAACTTCAAATATTTTCTTCCTTAAATGGGAAGAATAATCATGAATAAAATTAGCGGTCCCTAAAGGTGCTTTAAAAATCCAGGCTTCTGGCATTTATAGGTTCCTTTGCAATTTAAATAAAAAGGAAATAGTCAAATACCCTGTGCAACTCTGAAAACTGTATCTTAAGATTTATGACAATGTATAAAAAGCTGAAAAGGAAATTGTTTCCCCAGCAATACTATGCATTATTTATCTGTGTATTTAGCTGTATTTTCATTATACAGCAAAGAAATAATAAAAGTGCTGGTAAGCCTACTGACTTTATCATTTAGTCAAATTCCTGTCAAATACAGGATTGTTCTCATGAGTGGTAAAACTACTTTTGCTCAGCTATGTGTGCTAAGCTGTAATGCAAACTAAAAGGTTTTTTTTTTTAAGGTATTTAAAAGAGTTCATTATTACTAACAGTTACACACAACCGGATTTAGTTAAAGAAATATGACTGGATTTAAAGATCACAAACCCTCAAAAGACTTAAAAATAATCAATCCTTTAGGGGGTTCTGGAGCTTTTAAGCATGTTTCTGCAGTACAGGAATCAGATGTGGATTATAAACAGGAAACAGTGCCCTAATAGCTTACAGTGTTATTTCTGCATCCTGAAATTGTACAATTCAATGTGTGCACTGCATAGCATAGGCCCTAAACCTGCCCTTCTACATGTCCTCATTGATTTAATCATTAAGTACCTCAAAATATGGGAAAAATAAAAGAAAAATAAAGACAAATATAAANTCACATAAAAAGGGAAATTAATATTAAACAACATTTTTGTTGCTGAAAATTTTCAAATCAGGTTTGTTTTTTGCTTGGGCAGAGACATTTTGGCAATATTTACTTATCCTAAGCTTCCTGCTTTTATGTGGGCAGGGTAGGTACAGCACAGCAGAGCTTTAGCATCCCCTGCTCTGAGTTCCTTGGTGCTGGCAAGCTCTGCTCAGGTGTCAGAATTCTCCCTGCTCCCCTGGGCCCCCAGCAGCTGTGGGAGCAGTCTCCAAAGGCTGAGCACACACAGAAATTTGTGCCAATAAAGGGATGGGAGCAAGAGGAGCCTGCAGAGAGGGGCCTGCCTGTTCCCAGCTCTAAATGTGGATTTTTAGCCCCGCTCTGGCCCCCAGGGGACACTCCCACCGCTGAAATAAGGTTTCCTACACATCTTGGTAAGCCAGCATTAGGCTGAGAAATGCCAGTTTTCACCCACATGTCACCATCTCCCGAGCCCTAAGCTTGTCCTAAGATCCCATAAAATGTTTGCTTCCACCTGTTTCCACCAGTATCCCCCAGAGTTTGCCACGGATTTAATTGCCTGCCAGTTTTTATGCCTGCTTAAACTACAAGGCCTTTAAATAATTTATGTCCTAATTACTGTTCATCATTTTTTAACTAGAAGGCTCAATTCCGTTCACACAAAAGAAAATTCATGGGATTCATTCTGGGGAAATACTTTCAAGGAGCCATATAAAAATAGCAAGTGTGATCATGGTTGTGAAAAATGAACTTTTAAACTTGCTCAAATAAAATTTCATAAAAACATTAATCATTCCCTTCTGATATGGACCATATTAATTTTGGCAGAGATTTTATTAAATAATTTAATGTGAAATGTAATACCTCAGATTTCTGGGAGGGCTTATTTATTGATCATCTCATTCAGGGCCACCATTCTGCTTGCAATTTATATTCTTTTTTTCCCCAGCAGCAGGATTAAACCCAACTGATGTTTCAATCAATCTCCACTAACACAACCCCAGGCTATCAAATTCATGTAAGATGATTTAGAGCAGAAGCCTGCAAAGCCTCTGAGCTACAGCTCAGAATTAAACTTCTCTTTCTGGAAAGGGATTTTCAGTGTTGTTTTTTTTTTTCAGGACCACAGTATTTTCAGGAGTAATGCTTAAAGTTGCTCTATGATTTGTGGCAGGGCATCTTAGGGAGAGGGGAAATCATTCTAATGGAGTGCTGTAAGTTCCTTGAGTTCAACAACTTAATGGGAGACACATGTCTGGGATGATTTTACTGCTAGCATTTTGTCTGAGAAATACACACAAAGGAAAAAAAAGAAGATGAAATTATAGGACAGGGGTAGACGAAAGGCTTTTTGAAGTTTTACTGTTGCTACCAGGAATAGCTGTAACTCTTTTACAGGTTTCTGGTATTTCTGTTAAGCATATCCTGGCCATTACCTTAAAAAATCTGATTGTGTATCCATGCATGATTGCTTCTCCCTGTTTGCCCAACTGGGTCTGTTTAAGAGAGCCAAGAATTCCAATGGTCTATGCAACCAGAAGCTCTAAAAAATTAATTCCTTGCGAATTTGAAAAATACATGCCTTTGTAGACAGAATCAGGTGTTGCAGGAGACATTTAAAATGTTATTAAAATATTAAATTAAAAATATTATANCTTTAGAAAACAAAACTGTTAGAAGCTGACCACTTTAGAGAAAAAGAACAAAAATGACTGCTTAGACATATATTTGTATAACTTTACTTAGATGAGTAGCACAACACTTATGAGTAAATTTGGCAATATATGGATGTCTTTCCTGTGTCTGTGTGTTGGATCTGACTCACCAGTGTAGCTCAATACTGATCTCCAACTCCTTTTTCCCTGGAAGCCCTTCAGGCACAACCTGCCTGGCCTTCAGGGTCCTGCAATGCCACATTCCTGGGCAGAGCAGATGCTTATAGCACCCCTGAATGGGAATGTTTTAACCCATGGATTAATTAAAATAATTACATGTTTGCTATTCCATGCCCTGGTGTACATGCATTGTGTGCTGGTGCCTGTCTGCATCAGGCCACATTAAAAAAAAAAAAACATCTAGGCATGTAGCTGGGGAAAGGAGAATAAATGGTTCTTCATTATTTTCTGAACAGACCATTGGCATTTCCTTGCACTCAGAAGATTGTGTAGAACTGGAACAGGTTGGGGGGCAAAAAAAGACAAAATCTTCATGTCAATCCACTCAGTTGTGGAATTACATAGGAGATGAAAAATTCCCATCTGATTTTCTGTACACATCATGGACCAAAGGTGCTACACCCCACCCCCACCCCCCCAAAAAATCCCCACTACAACCAAAGACTGCATATTTAGATTACTGAAGTAATTTCTCAGTTGCCTTAGCTTGTTTTACTTAATACCTCATCACATCTGAGCTTGGCTAGCCTGCTTAGGAAGTGCAGTTAAGTTTTTCATCTAATACTGGAAAAGGTGGCAAAGATTTCTGAGCCAATTTTCTTCCCCAGCCTTGTCCAAAGGCCTAGCAGATATTCTGGGGTTTTTTCTCCCTTCAGCAGAGGCAACATATGGAAATAATACAGGGCAGAGATATCAGTCCAAGCCATTTTTATTCCCTTTGAAACCTGACTGTTCAGGCACTAGAAGTATTTCTTGACATAAGTGCTCTCAGCTACTATTTGTTGTTGAAGCAGTCAGTTCTGGCAGCCCAGAGGGAGCAAACACAGTGACCCACATCTTCTCTGGCCCCACAGATCCACCTCTCCCCCATCCCAGCCACAGCACATCATGTCCCTGTGGGTGTCTGTAGGGAGCTGTCACTCTATGGAGCAACACGAAACGCAGAGACAAACGCAGCCACACCCGAGAGAGGGCAAAGAAGAGAGAAACTTTATGTTGGTTTTTCTATTATATAGGGTTCTGGAAACGACCATCGATTGGAAGGTGAAGTTACCACCTCTCCAACCACACTGGTCAATGACAAAGTCCATCAAACCTTTCTCCTCCCAGGAGAAGGAATGAAAAACAAAAAGACAGTTAGAAAAACATGTGCATGTTTACAAAAAACAGCGTGAGAAACTCCATCACAAGAATGAAAACATCAGAAGGCTGAAAAGTGAGAGCCACCAGGGAGCCACTGGTGGCAGCTGAATCCAGCACAGACACTGGTATTGCTGTGGTCTGTGCAGTGACAAAGGACTCTTGGCAATAATATCAGAAGGTTAAATATGATTTATTAACATGATTCTATAATTCAAAGAATTGGGCTATTATCTGCCCAGTCTGGAGCATCGAAGCTGCTGCTTCCAGCTCTGTGCAAGGAATGCCAGAATAGCTCACACAATCAGAGATAACAACTTTTCACCTCATAGACTGAAAGGAAGAAAACCCCCATCTCCTATTATCAGGAGACAGGGCAGAGAAACCTCTGTCCTTGAAACACAACTCAGAGATTTGTTTATAGGATCTTGTACAGAATAAAAAGATGCTTTCCCCATGGGAAGAATTTTTCTGCAGGCCTCCATGCAGGGAAACTGATAATATGTTCACACAACACACTGATACCTTTTAAAGATAGCTAAATGCTTTCCACCCATTCCCAGAGAAACATTTCTCCCAAATTTGCCCCCAAACCAGGACAAATATGTGTGTCAAAGGCACAATCAGACTCCCACTTCCACATCTTCTGCCCAAGATTGGAAGTATTCTGCCTTGCAGAATATTCTGCATGATTTCAAGCATACAGTGAAAAATGAACTTAAACTGGGCAGTCCTTAAAGCCAAATAAAGAATTTTATTCTAGTTCATGTCTACACACCTTCTCTCTCATCATTAATATTAAAAGGAAATATATTGATTGTCAAATTGCCTCAAACACAAGATTTTTGCTTCCACCATGTTTTTAGTTCAAAATCAGATAACTGTATTCAGTACTGAAGGTTCTGATGTGGATGAATGAAAGGAATGACTACATGCAACCTGCTTAGCAGTGCTGATATTGCTTTACCAAATGCTGCATCCCAAGGATTTTTATATCAACAAGGGAAGTTCAGAGGATGTTGCTGCAATAAATAATTTTTCCTGAGGGAGGTGAAAGTCCTCTGCCAGTGCCCCATGTGTTGTAATAACTGTGGGCTGCAGCAGCTCCATCAGGCTGGGGTATCCCTTGTTGATTTATTACCCAGCTAATGGCCTTTAGAGGGGAGACTTGTTAATAATTTTAATTCACTCCACACTCCGTTCAACACAGAGATGGTTATGTGTACCACCACATGGTGAACTTTGAACAGCCCAAAAGGCTGACTGAGCAGCAGCTCTCATTTACAAAGGATTAATCAATACCTAAAGGCAGGGGTGTTGTTCAGACAGAGGAGCACCCATTGGGATCCTGACCCGTGTCCCTTAAAGCAACACAGATTTTCAAAATCCTTTATTAGCATTTTACAGAACATAAGGCTTCACAGCATTTCTCACACAGCAACAACAACAAAACTGGTTAAAAAGTTAAAAAAATAAAAAAACTAACTGGTTAAAAAGACAGAACCGTTTGTTGATTACAGCTTTAAAATGATGTTGTATATGGTGGAAAAAAATCAGCTACTTACTTTTTAGTCTTTTTTCTTTCTAACAGAACTGTCCCTGGAACAATTAATGAGCTGCAGAATAGCAATTTCTGTGAATAATAAAAAAGACCCTAACAAATTAAGTGTGTGCTTAATGTTTATATTAAAATATATATACAAACATTTAATACAAACATTTTATATAACGTTTATATTAAAAATAGTGTTGTGTCTTGGGAAAAAATTGTTAATTTGTGCAACACAACCATATAAGGGTTTTTTTATTTTCCTTAGGTGAATTGTGTTTAATCACTGACTGAAAATGGGACCATTCACTAGGAAAAGAACCCCACACACTTTGTAGGAGTTGCTCAGGTAGATATTCTCAGAAGTGACCATGAATTCAGGGGCCCAGCTGTCACAAGAAACCACTAACAATGATGTTGCCATGTAAAAAGGGGGGAAATGCACTTGTAATAGTGTAGATTTAAGTTTCAAGTTATCTAAAAGTTAATTTTGGTGATATTTCTGTCTGGGGTTAGGGCAGAAATTCTATTGACTTCAAAGAGCACCCAAAACCAATGAGCATTGATTGGAACAAATTTAGCTTCAATAAATACACTGGATTACACTGTGAGCTTCAAAATTCGATCCTGCATTTTATCTCAATACTGGCATTTTAAAGAAAGTACTGAAATCCTAAACCCTAAACCACGTGCAGTGAGAGCTGGTAGGAGGCACAAGTACTACCTGTAACATACTTGAACACTCTTATTTAAACTGTTTACTGCTATTAGGTACTAAGTAATGAGGATTTAAACATCTATTTTATCATTTATTATTATATTTTACTTCTCTCCACTGAAGGAAAAGCAGCAGCATAGCATTCAGATGCTCCAATCTCCTTTGCAGGATGAATCAGATTGGAAATATATTTAGGTTGGTGAGATAGATGTCTTCATTCCTATTCATTCCAAGTAAAGGATACAGAAAACCAAAATGTCTACTGGGATTCCTGAGCATGATCAAAGTGATTTTAGTGTGGCAGATTTGCTCTCATTCTAGTCACACTGCTGTTTATAGCATACAGGAAAAAAAAAAAAAAACCCTTGTGCGTTTAGCCTAGGGATTTCAGGAAGAATATTGACAGAAAGACACAAGGCTGTGTACATCCTAGTTATAAAGAAAACACAAGAAAATTAAAAAGCACATCTGAAACAAAAGTAAATGAGATGCTGATCCTTTTATGCTAGAGAACATACATGGGTTTTTTACAAAAAATCAGTGAGTAAAGGATTATTTAGTTTTCAAGTCTTGCTCTACTGTAAAAGTAGGTAGAAACCCATACCCAAACATTAAAATACCCATCTAATACCAGTTTCCAATTGTTTTTCCTTGTCACTCAACCAGATTTAATGAATTTGCAGACTTGTTTCTCTTCTTTTGATATAGAAAAAATATTTTCCTTTTACACAGGTGAAACTGAAATGAAGCAGAGGACAAAAAGTATTAGCCAAAAGGTGTTTCACAATTGTCTGAAGCCCTGCAATTCAATCAAACCTACCGATGCTGTTGGTAGTCCCATCCAGCGTTGATTTAATCAAGCTGATACAGAGCAGTTAAATCAGGGCCAGCTTCAGGTAGCCTCCTCAACAATAATTCATTTTCCTTGGAGCCAGACATTAGTTTCACACCCTCTGACCCTTCTGCTAATGAAAACATTGATAGCTTGGTACAGTGGTAAAGAACACGTGAATTAAAGCCACAAGCTCAGCCTCTTTGTCTGCTGCAGGTACAGGGGAGGACCAGGCCACTTCTGAGGGGGACACAGGAATCTGATGCCTGTGCTTATTCTCAGCTCTTCTGAAGAGAGAACAGAGATAAGTGAGCCTGGGAAACTTAGAGAAAAGAATTCAAACAATTATTATCCTCTCCCTTGCAGGTGGTGGTGTGCAGGATGTTTATAAGAAGTTGTTGTTCCCTGTTTAACTAAGGAGTCTCCTAAAGCCCAATCAGGTCTTGGGTGCACCAACTTCTCTATAAGAGTGTGCTATTCTGTTAATAAATATAGCCTTAAGCCTTCTGAATCATGGAGTGTGTGTCACCTCTCTTTGCTGTTCCTAAACTCAACCACACATCAGCCAAGCCTGACTGATGCTGCTGGCAAGCCAGGCTGGGCAGGGTTAGCAAGGACCTGGCTAGAAAGGACCTTTGTATCACAAAGCCACTTACTGCCAATGGCTCATCACCATAAAATGGTTGTGATAATAAACTTATCACGATAAAATTGTGATACAATTCTTTGACTCCATATATCACAAGGCTTAGATATGATTTTATTAAGAATTACTCCAGCTATTGTCAGAAGGCTTGGGCTGTATCATGCCCATGTACAGAGCTCAGATGCTTTCTCCTTGCTGCCCTGTACCAGAATCTCAGAATGCTGTGACTCTGCCTGGGGCAGAATCCTTCTCTCCTCTCTCTCTCCTGTCCCTGTGACCCTACAAAGTGAGAGCTGATAACCAGGACCAGCTTCCTCCCACAGCCAGGCAGAGGGACAATGTCCTTGAGCAGAGCACAGCTCAGAGATTGTTTATAGAAACTCTGTGCTGAGAATGTGCTTCTCCCTGGGAAGAAAAGCCTCTGCAGGTTTTCCACCCAGGGACCCACAAAATATCAGTGACACCTTTGTGCAATGGGAGATGGGGGTTTTTGGGGGACAAACAGAACATGAATCAGCTCTGTGCTGATCCAGCAGCACAGGCCAGGGACACCAGGCTCTGCCAGCAATAATACATCCAGCAAACTGAGCAAAGGGATGCCACTTCTCTTTCTGGCATGCCATCAGTGTCCACACCCTGTGTGAGCAAGACATTGCCATGCTTGGGCAAGGTGAGTGAGAGGCAGCTGTGTGCTAGTCACCTTCATAAGTAAAAACTTATTACCAGCTCCTGGGACTATTTTTAGAAACAGTAGAGCTGAGAAGATGTAGCATAATTCTACTGAGTCATACAAAACAGTTGGGGAAGACCTTAGTATTTGAGAGGAAGCAGAAAAAAAAAATTGAGAAGAAAAATAAATCATCAGCAAATTCTGCTGGTGGCAAGGCAAGCAGAGCATTCCTTCCATGCTGGCTCACCACAGCTGACCAGCGTGGGATATTGGAGCAATTCAGCCCATTTCCTCCTCTCTGTGCTGCAAATGAGACTGTGTACACATCCAAGTGTGTACTAAATGTAAGCAATAGAGCAAAATGTATAGGAAGGAAGTGCAGTATATCAAACATTTCTATTGCAAGGTAGCCTGATTTCATTAGTAGATGAAAAATAAAAAAATCCCCCTTTTTTCTTTTTTTTTTTTTTTGGTCCCCTTTAGTCCCTCTGTTTCTTGGCTGCCTACAGAAATGACCAGCTAATGATATTGTCTGTGTCAAGAATACACAAAACTAGCACACTACTGTCTCCTGAATTATTCCACACGTAAGCTCAAAACCAGAAGCAAATCCAACTTCATCATTTCCTGAGACAGTTTTATTAGAGCTACAGCTAATAAACAAATTTTTCAATATGGGGCAGTGGACCCTGAAAGCATGGTCTGACCAGATGGGTACAAGGATGCAGACAAATAAATAATTAAAGATAAAATGAAGCTTCACAGCTTCTGCAGGAAATGAGTGACAGATCTCATGCTCAGAGCATTAACATGACACGAATCCAAAAGGCCTGAAATTTATGTGGCCCATTAACACTGCACACATGTGCACAAAACACATACAATTCCTTAATCAGTCCTGGCTCTGTTTTCATGTACCAGCCCTGGGTCAGGAAGGGTGAATGCTCCCAATCAATATCCAGTTGTTGGAGTAACAGCCATGTCCGTTCTGGATGGCTGAGCGGGTGAAAACATGTTTGTTCTACTTAATGTGACACAGTCCTGTCAAATTAACAACCACGGGAGCAGGAGCAGGCTGGCTTAATGGGCTGGAGTCAGTTCCACAGAGAATTATTGCCAGCACTGGACCAATAGATCTGAAACCTCATTACTAAAGGTTTATTTGCTGATAATAACTGAAGGCACACTTTATGTACGTAGGTGTTGTCTAATTTTAAAGATACAGCATGCCACAGTAGTCAAGTGACTGTCTTTAAATTGACATAACCTCAAGATAACATCTGTATATTATGTGAGCAGTAGAGTTACTTAGACAAGCCCCCCCTGTTCAGTTAAAACTACAATAGATGCTTATTGTCGTGGTCTGTGTATTGACAAAGGACTCTTGACAATAATATCAGAAGGTTAAATATGATTTATTAAAATGACTCTATAGTTCAGAAGGATTTGGGCTATAATGTGCCCAACACAGAGCATCCGAAGCTCCTGCTTCAAACTTCACCTAAAGAATGTTAAAATACTTTACACAATTAAAAATAACAACTTTTCACCTCATAAGTAGAAAGAAAAAACCTCCATCTCCCACTATCAAGAGACAAACAGAGAAATCTAAATGTCCTTAAAACACAAACCAAAAATTTTGTTTACAGAAACTTATACAGAATAAAAAACAATAAAAAAATACTTTCCCATAAAAAGATTTTTCTTCAAACTTACACACAGAAAAACTTATAATACGTTCTTACAGCAGATACTAACCTTGTAAATGCAAAGAATTTCCTTTTTCTACTGTGGGTCAATGAAAACTGTACAGGATATGCAGGAAAGCTGAACCCCAATATACAAGCTGTAACCAATGTCTGAAACACAAATTTTAGGTCCCCTGTGTATTGCTAGAACAGAGTAACTGACAGTGGTTAAAAGTCAGCTTCAGTCTGGGGCAACTTCTTGCCACAGGCATGCAAAAACTCCCTGCCATTCTGGCAGCTGGGCTGACAGATCCTCTTCCCTTTTCCCTTACTAAGAGAATTATGTCTAGAGGTAAAAATAGGGAAGCCAACCACAGCTCAGAGCCTTTTAATCAGAAATGGCTGGAATTTGTCCTACTTGGTAGCACTTGGTGTGTCATCCTGACATTTTATCAGTTTCCTGGGTGCAAGCCTGCTGAGGTTTTTATTCCCAGGGGAAAGCTCACTTTCTCAGCACAGAACTCTATAAACATATCTCTGAGCTGTGTTTTCAAGGCCAAAGGCAGTGTTTTTCTACCCTACCTCCCAATATTGGAGGTGTAGTTTTCTCTCTCTCAACCAATAATACAGAGACCTGTTCTCACTGAATTGTAAACATTCTAGCACTCTTACACTGAACATAAAAAAGTAAACATCCAAACTCTGTACACAAACACATAACAACACAAACCTTCTAAGCAATAGAATCACCTTAATAAATCATATTAAACCTTCTAATATTAGAGTCAGAAAGTCCTGTTTCACTGTCAAACACAGCTGTGAGAGATGCAGGGATGCAGCCCAGGAAATTCTGCTGTGCAGAAGGGAAAATAAGAAAGACAGAGGTGCAGAGCTGGGTTTACCCCTCCTTTGGGAATGTATTGCCGTGGTTTGTTTATTAACAAAGGACTCTTGATAATAATATCAGAAGGTTAAATATGATTTATTAACATGACTCTATAATTCAAAGGATTTGGGGTTATTATCTGCTCAGCATGGAGCATTCAAAGCTCTTGCTTCAAGCTTCGTTTAAGGAATGTTGGAATAGCTTACACAATTAGAGATAACAACTTTTCACTTCATAGGCTGAGAGGAAGAGAACTCTCATCTCCTATTAATAGGAGACAAGCAGAGAAATCTAAATGTTTTTGAAACACAGTTCTGAAATTTTGTTTACAAAAACTTGTACAATGTAAAAAAACAGTAAAAAGAATGTTTTCTCATAATAAAAATTTTCTGCAAACTTATATACAGAAAAACTTATGTTTTTATAACAGGAATGGAAGAGTGAAGACAGCAAATTATATTTTTGGGAGAATCTTTTTCTTTCTGAAGGGGTACCATGGCTAGCCTAGCTTTCCAGAGCTCTCAGTGGTTTTTTTTCTTTTCCTCTGCTGCCACTGCCAAATGGTTACTCTGCCTTCACACAGAACCAGCCCTGAGCATTCCCATGTGCAAAGGATAATTTCACATAGCTTGTAGCCTTGACCATTCCTGGTTGATTTCCACTGGGAAATCAAAATCCAGCGGATTGCAAGATTAATTCCCTGCCACATTTCAAAAAACACACTGCAAACTACAGAAAGGCTTAGAAATGCATATGGGAAATTTTAATATTCGTGTAATTGCACCTGAAATTGCTCTCTGTAGTTTTCATTTTTGCTTCTAAATATTGTACATTAAATTAGTAATCCAACACTAAAAAACCAATCAAAACGAAACAGAATAATTAATTTATGAGAAGATCTAATAAAGGAAAATGTTATGTCCATATATTAAATTCTCCTGTCAGTAGGTTTGAAGGAAGTGTTTAATCAAAATTATTCAGTAGAAGACCATCCAAATTATTCCATTGAAAATTTTATTTTCAGTTATTTTTACTGTTATTATTCTACCTAAAAAGTCTGCTTACTACCAACAGCCCAGAATTTTAAGTGGAAAAAAAAAAAACCCTTAGACACTGGAAAACAGAAATGTTTTGGCTACAGCTAGATGTTCTTTGATCAGGAGATGTTGCCACTAAAGAATGATAGGATTTGGAACACAGGTGCTTTTTTTGTGAGGTAGTGAGGAGGATGAGGCAGAAAAACACAGATCCCTTCGTAGTCTCTGACCAAAGGGCCTGTAAGACATCTATGGTTATTCCAATTTCTTTATATATTGCATATATATTCCTTAAAATATTGCAGATCTGCCACGTATGCTAAAGGAGGTATATTTTTGAAATGTCAAAAAATTTCGTGAAAGAAGTCTAAGATGTGAGGAGGTGTGGGAAGCTTTAACCTACCAGTGTCTCACAAAAACAGTCTGTGTTTCTACTATGCAATTTGTATAGAATACAGTTTTCTATAATAAAACAAAATAATCAATTTAATCAATCAAACAGTCAGAGCTGTGGCAGCATCTGGAATTTACAACAGTCAATGAAGGAAAGCAAATAAAGCTTTATTTAAGAGATAATTATTCTAACATTTGGCAGAACTCTCTAAGGATTTTTTCCTTAAATTTTTGCTGCTAAAGGCTTCTATACCTCCCAAATCCAAATGTAATTATCTCTCTGCTTGCCAGACCTTGGAAAACATACTTGCATCTGTTTTATTAATTTATATTTGCCTTTGAGATTTTCAGCAACACCCTCCCACACATTGTCTTCTGGGGAGCTATCAATACTGCCCGTTGCATTCAAAGAGAAGTCAGATAGGAGAGAAAAAGGGAAAAAACCCCAAAAAAACCCCTTAGTTTCTCTGATTTGGGAATTAACTACATGAACATATGGAGGTGGTACAGTTCATCTCTGTTTGAGAGGGTTCATGGCTGAAGTGCAGTCCACATCCAGCAATTTGCTGCTTTTTATGTCTCATGCTAAATTTCCAGTTCTTCAGGAATTTAAGGAAATCTGAGATTGAGGAAGGGGAACGTGGGAAAATTGCTTAGGGTGAGATCCTGGCCTGACAAGCTCAGTCAGGATTTAGGCAGAAGCAGAAGCTCATCTGTTTTGGTCTGCCATTTCCTCTTGCTGTGGCCTCAGCTTCATACCTTGCCATACCTCATAGCAACAGCCTGTGATCAGAAACTGCCACAATAAATGGAGTTTCAAATGGTTTAGACAATAAGTAAAAAACTAACTCGTTGGGATTTCATGAGAAAAACAAATGATGAATTGCAAAGTGTTATGAAATGGGAGGGTGTCGATTCTGGAGGGAAGGAGAAAAAACCTTGTTATTCTGTGACATGTGTCAGTCAAAAAACAGGGCTTGTTTAAGAGATGACACATACTTGGATACCTCTGCCTGGTAATAAAATCCTCTAAATCTATCAGTACCAACAACTCGGCTGCAAAAACACAAAGTCATAATCTTCTTAAAAAAGAAGACATGGGAAAAAGTATAAGACGAGAATTTGTGGGATAAGAGAATAAAAACTGTAAAATCTGTTTGCATGAACAGTCAGTGGTTTTACATATTTTCCTTTTTAGCTTAGTAAAATATTTTTTAATGAGTTGTCTAAAATGACATATTCATTCTAAGACTGTTTGCATTACAAAGGTCAAAGGAGGTGATCCCTTCCTGCTGCTCAGCAGGGACACAGCTGGCTCCAGGCCTGGGCTCCCCAGTACAAAAGAGACGTGGACACAACTGGTGCAACAAATCCAGTGAAGAGTCACAAACGTGGCTGCGTGATTGAAGCATCTGTCACCTGGGGAAAGCTGAGAGAGGCTGGGTGTTCCAGGCTGGGGAAGGTTCTTGGATGTCTCATCACTAGATTGGGTGCCAGGTGGCAGGAAGCTGTTGCGCTACAGCAACAGCTTCCAAAGAAGTACATTCCTACAACTAAATAAATTAATGCAGCTAATAAAAGGCCTATCCATTAGGTAGCTCACATCTTTTCCACTTCAGTTGCTGAAACATTTAAGTTACTTTGACATTCATGCCATACAATAAAGTGAGAAAGGATGTAATTTCCAACTGATGATCGACGCAGCCTGCACTAGATTTGATTCAACAGTAATCACATTATCAGTTACAGAGTGGCATTTTCCTTCTCCCACAATTTACTTTTAAGTAACACTGTACATCATGAGATACTCAGTGGGCATTTACAACAGAAACAGAAAAACCCACCTAAAATGAATGTGTTAATCTCAGGGTTTCAGTGTAGCCAAATAAATGTTGTTAGGAGAAACTCCAGCATGAACGGCATTTCTTTCTTAAATTCTCTCCCAAAGGACAGACACAGATTTTAACTGAAAGAGAGTAGAATCAATGTGATGAACGACAGGCCAACAACTTAATTTAACTAAAGATGTACATTTGTTATTGTCAGATATGCAGCTTTACCACACATCCCACCCACACATTATCTCAGAGAATCACTTGCAAGATGTCTCAGGTGAAATATGTCACAACAATCAGAGACAAGATAAAATTGTAATTTTATGTAATGAACAGGTACTGTTCTATGGGTTTGCAGTGCAGATTCCATGGCACATAACCTGTTTGTATTGTGCTGCAATCAAATTAAATTTTATGAAAACTAAGCTGTTGGTATATGGCAGGTCTCTGTGATTAGAGAGGTATTCTACCCTGGTACAGCAAGATGTCTCAGGTGAAATATGTCATAACCAACAGAGACAAGACAAAATTGTAATTTTATGTAATGAACAGGTACTGTTCTATGGGTTTGCAGTGCAGATTTCTGTTTGCATTGTGCTGCAATCAAATTAAATTTTATGAAAACCATGTGGCAAGCTGTTGGTATATGGCAGGTCTCTGTGGTGAGAGGTATTCTACCCTGGTACAGCCTCTTTTTCTTTTGTAGTTGCCTTTTGCAAACAGGATATGATTCACAGTGAGTAACTCGACAAATTTAGGCAACAGATACAGAACCTACACAAGGGCACAAGAATCTGTCTGTCAGGAGCACACAGGAGAACTGGTGCATAAATATACCTTTAAATATACACACTTACAGACATGTAAGTGTGCTCATTATTTGACAATACAGACTGTTTGAAGCACTTTTGCTGTGCTGACCTGAAAGTACCACATTGAAAAAAAAAAAAAAAAAAACAATTCCTGAGACTACTAGGGGTAACCACATCTATCCACCACAAGAAGTCGTTCCTGTTCCTCAGGTCGATGTGCATAACTTGAGAATCCAGATGAGACTTTAATAACCCGTGCAGCTTTACCTGGATATATGCTGATGTCAAATGGGTTTTGCTGTGGTCCATGCATTGACAAAGGACTCTTGGCAATAATATCAGAAGGCTAAATTTGATTTATTAACATGACTCCATAATTCAGAGAATTGGGTTATTATCTGCTCAGTCTGGGGCATCTGCTGCTGCTTCCAGCTCTGTGCAAGGAATGCCAGAATAGCTCACACAATCAGAGATAACAACTTTTCACCTCACAGGCTGAAAGGAAGAAAAACCCCATCTCCTATTATCAGGAGACAGGCAGAGAAACCTCTGTCCTTGAAACACAGCTCAGAGATTTGTTTATAGGCTCTCATACAGAGTAAAAGATGCTTTCTCATGGGAAGAATTTTTCTGCGGGCCTGCATGCAGGGAAACTGATAATATGTTCACACAACAGATGATCTTGAAGGTCTCTTCCAACCCAGACATTCTGTGATTCTCTGATCCTGTGTGAACTTTAAAATAATGTGAGGGAATTTTTTTTCCTTATTGCACCAGCATTCACAACTTTGGGTTGTGGAGAACACAAGCACTGGGGGGAATGGTTGCACAGGAGCTGTGCAGGGCAGTCACACCTGGCAGGAGGAGATGCTGTGCTGGGAGGTGCACACAGGCAGCACAGACAGCAGAACCAGGGCTGCTCCCAAGCACAGACCTGGTGTGTTCATGGCATTCTGTAATTTGGGGCATCTGCCAAGAGTGTGAATAACCTTTAAGGCTAACGCCATCGAAACTTTTCTTGGAAAGGGTTACTGTGGTTTGCTGTGGCAAGCCAAGTTTGGGCTGTGCTGCACTTGTGAGCACATGTGTTGTAGTAATCTTTCAGGGTAATGCATTGGCAGCAGTGGGAGACATTTTATTTTTACAATTGCTTGTGCAGTAGAACCATATTCGTCTGCACTTAAATACATTTTATGGTTATTCACATTAGAGGCAAATTTTCAAAGAGCTGCTGAGGTTTTTGGCCAGGTACACCACTGCTTTTATTGAGAACTGCATGTGTTAAACTGAGCAATGTGCTTTGAGAAACAAACATATGCTTTCTTCCTCTGAACATTCAGGAATGTATGATTTTTTTTTCCCCCTGGATTGTTAAGGCAGTTAGTATGACCGACAGTTTGAGAGGTGTTCTGGGAGAATTTGGATTCCCTGGTACAGTTGAGGAAAGCTCAGAGCCACCTGAGGATCATCTCCAGCCAGGGAAATGCTCCTGTGGTGAGGTGCAGAGGTGTTTGGCATCACTGAAGCAGTGCAAAGCACAGGGGTCCCACTGTAGTGGTCAAAGGTATGTTTTAGATTAACATGATATCCTTTCCCCTTTTCTGTCTTCAAGTATGCTCTCTCCCTTAAAAAAAAAAAAAAAAAAAAGAAGTCAGATTTTTGTTCCAGGGTATTTTCATTTATAATTTGTGTGCCTGAGAAGAGGTCTAAGCTTGTATTAAAATGTCCTTTTCCAAGCTGGACGGCCCAGCACCAACAAAATGAGAATATATATTTCATGTGTGCTCTTTGGTGCTCCCACTGGCTTCAGTCCTGCAGAAATCCTGTCAGCTCCAGTATCTCCTCATCTGACAAAGGCAAAGCCAGGCAGAGAAGCAGAAGGACCAGAGCAGGGACCATGTCCTCTTCAAACCACATATGGCAAAGCAGCAGGCACCACAAACTCAGAGTCATCACTGTGCTTGCCCAACATCCACAGATTTCCCTGATTATGAGTGTGTTTTGTGCAAAAAGGAATGTCAAATCTTGTGACTGTTCCTACAAAAGGGATTAGAAAATTTTTTTTTTTATTTATTACAATTATAAAAGCAATAAAACCATCATGAATTGTATTAATTCAGTCTATAATTAAATGCACACTCTGCAGTTTGGAATTAAAATTGGCCTTCTTAAGGTGTGGAAGTCTACTTTAGATATCAAATTGCTGGGTGGAAGATGTTTGAAATACACCTTTATACTTTTTGAAAAGTGCTCATTACTGTAGAACATTAAGACAAGAGTTGTGTTTGCAGAAAAAGGGAGGTGCTCACTCTGCATTGTCCAAGGTGCTAATTCAATGTGTTAATTACTGTTAACATGGGTAGTGATGCTGCTCTAGGCAATTTTCACCCAGCATTTGGAGGAAAAATTCCATTTTAATCATAATCAACTAAAGAATTATGTAAAACTGCTGTACAGCAACTGCATACTTCACTCAGTACACATGATGGTGTTGGTCTTAAGAATAGAATAGGAAATGTGTAAGAGTCTAATAGGCTTAGGAAATTGTTTTTATTACCAAAACCTAATAGAGCAGCAGATGGTGAGCTGGCCCTAAAGAAGCTGCAGAATATTCAGTACCCTTTTTTCCAGCTTTGCCTTTTGATATGAATCAAGACTTTATCCTGGAAGAAGAGGGTGGAACAATATCTATTTTCTCACCTAGCCTTTGGATTAATGGAAAGATGGAATAAATAAATTCTATTATCCTTCATCTCAGAAAATATGCCAACCTGAGGAGATCCTGAACACTCTCTAGAAGCAGAATAAACTGTTTTTCTTCTCCAAAAAGGAAGGGAAAAACAAATGCTACTGAGGCAGTCACCTGCAAAGGCCACAGGTTCAGTATTGAAAGAAAAAAAGTAGTTGAACTTAGTGATCCAGTAACCATTCCAAAGATTTTTTTCTCTGTGGTGATTCCTGGTTTAAATACATATGACTTAGCCCAAAGCATGGCAGACAGATGAGGCAGCTCAGGATTTTTGAAGTCTGCATTTGTAACACGATCACACGCTGCTAACATTTTAATTTTGCCTGTTTTCACCCATCCTGTGAAACCATCATCAATGTGACTGTTATGCCACATCATGCAAAGTACCCATATGTATTCCTCTGAAAGACTAGGCAATTTGTTTCTATGTTCTTGGCAGGTTTTAAATTAACAATTAATGATTAAGAGCTAAAAATAAGGTAAAAGGACAGGATGCTGAGGTAATGGATTTTGACAAACCTTTTACTGTTGTCCATTTAAGACTCTAAAACAAAAGGTATTCTTTTTCTATAGCTTCAGAACACAAATTCTCTAATGTTGTGAAGCAGGTTTGCAGCTGGAAATCCAGATGATAGGGCTGAACATATCAATGGCTGGCAACTCCATACAGCTGGACTACTGGGGAAAAAAATTGATATAATCATAGTACAAAAAAAAAGAATTGCTGTAAAGAAATATTGCAGATTGCAAAAGGCCATAAATCTGTACTTAAGGAAAAAAGGCACCAGGTTTCTCAAGCAGCAGAAGTTTGCTGGTGTTAGATGTGATCTGTGTAGTCTGGAGAAGGCAGCAGCAGTACAAAAATAACTACCACAATCTGGGAAAAATCACTCTTCCTCCTCTCATGGCAGCATTTCTTTTCTGGGTTCCTAACAGCAGAGAACTGTCAGCTGCTGCAACCAGTACCCAGGCTTTATACACCTCTCTGCTTTCAATCCATCACACAAAATGAACAATGCAGCTCATGATACAGAACAACAGAACTTGCACCATGCCGTGCGTATTTCTGAGCAACACAAACTGCTACATGCTCACCAAACTTACTTCAGCAGGGCAGATTCAGTTAGGAACATTTATGGTTTATAGAATGATGGTAAAACTCATTCAGCTGAAATTTTGAAGAAGGCTAGAAAAGTGACCAATAGACTTGAATGCCTTAAAGGAATATTGAAAATATTTAAAGCGTTACATTATTCCGAGATAAATATCAGAATCTGGTAACATGAGACCCACAGCCACAGCCTTCACTAGGTATTATTTCAAGGCAAACCTTTTTGTGCCTCTGAATTTTTTTTTTTTTTGGTACTTTTCATATGTAACCCTTTTGGATTTAACTGGAATGCTCTCTCCACCATTTCTACACAGCATTTCATTATTTGCTAATCCTAAATCTGCTTCTGTGTTGTCTTCTCTCAGTCCCAATTGCTTATTCATATTCACATTGACTTTCTCCAAGTAGAGTGGCAGTGTCCATGTGACATCTGTGACATCTGCTTCCATGTCCCACCTACACCCAGCAGCAAAAGGTTGCTTTCTTCATCTTGGTTTTTTTCTCCTCCTTGGTCCCTTGCACTGCACGCCAGAGGGGTCTGAGCTCTGCTGTGTGCATGCAGCAGAGAAACAAAGTCTGTGTGCCTTTCATTTGCAAAGCTATTGCTGTCTGCTTCCAAAGAAAAAGGGCTTTTCTAAGGCAGTTTTGGTTGGAGTGTGCTGGCCAGGATGTTGAGTGTTGAAATTGTCTGCCAAGATACAGAATTACCAGAATTTATCTGAGTGTGTGACATTTAGAAAAACTCTTTTTTTTTTTTTTTTGCTTTTTTTGTTGCTTAGAGAGGTTTTTTGGAAAAGATTTTTTTGTGTGTCTCCAAGGGGATATGATGTATAAAAAACCCCATCTCTTTGCTAAGATAATGGATTTTTTCCTCATGCTATTTCACAACAGCTACAGTGGTTTGATTTAAACTTCCAGATATAGCCTTCACCCAAACAGTGACTCAAACAGCCTATAGTTATGACATAACTGCAATAACAAAGGAATTGGATGTAAATAAATAAAATGGAGACTGTAAACACAGCTTCAGTCTGAATGGTCTTGTCACATTTCATACCCTCATTTTAATGCAACGCCGAGCAAAGCATGGAAATGTTTACCTTTGTCTGATCTTTAATTCCCTAAATTTATGTGGAATCACGCACAGATGCTCTGGAAACCTGCGTGGAAAAGGCTGGCATTTTAATTGATCCCAGAGCCTCTTTCCTCACAGCCCCTGCTGCTGCAAAGTCTGCTTCCAGCTCCCAAGCTTTGCCTGGCCACGGCAAGCAGCCAGGCAAGGTGCAGAGATCCAGGGCAGGAAGCAACCAATCCATTTTTTAATTTCCCTATGTAAACAGCAGCAAATCAGGATGGATTTTGGAATCTCATCAGTGGAAAGTGAGAAGCATTGTGCACATTTTAACATGTGTATTCACTGTACGCAGTGGCTTGCAGACAGAAATTGTAAGCCACTGGGTTTGTTTCACAAAGCTTTTTTCAAAAGACAATCTGAATATGTCATTTAATGCTCTGAAGGCTTTTTGTATGGCAGAGGTGGAAATAATTTTTACTCCTTTGTCACTACTATCCTATTAATTTTAATGGTTTTTTTACAGTTAGTTAATTATGTTGTAAGTAATACACTTTTTTTTATGCTTGAAAGGCTAAACATTGGCAGAGTTAGCAGGATGATATGTAGAACAACGCCCTGACTTTAGAAAGATTTATTACAAAGGGAAGAATTTTATGTTTGTCCTTAAAGATTTTCAATTAGTGTTGTCATGGCATATGGGTAAAAGTGAGTACAAATTTCCCACTGTCATATTTGCAAGTCAGTGAGTTGTGTGATCCCTCTGTGTAACAGGTTTGTTTGGGATTGTCTCCAGGTTTTTAAAAGGTTGCTTTGCAGGTTTGCCCTGTGATTGTTGTATAAACATCACATAAAATATTATAAAATATTTTATGTCGTATGTGAATGTGAATATTAAGTTTGTATTCACGTTTGTGAATGTGAATATTATGTGAATATCAAGTTTCTCTGCATGCAGGCCTGCAGAAAATTCTTCCCAGGAGAAAGCATCTTTTCAGTCTTTTACTCTGTACAAGTTTCTGTAAACAAATCTCTGAGTTGTGTTTCAAAGACATTTGGATTTCTCTGCCTGTCTCCTGATATAGGAGATATAAGTTTCCTTCCTTTCAACCTATAAAGTGAAAAGTTGTTATCTTTAATTGTGTAAGCTATTCTAAACATTCCTCGAACAGAGCTAAGAACAAAAACTTCAAATAACCCGTGCTGGGCAGATAATAACCCTTTGAATTATAGAGTCATGTTAATAAATCATATTTAACCTTCTGATATTATTGTCAAAAGTCCTTTGTCACCGTACAAACCACAGCAATATGTGACAATTATCAACAAGTGATTTTTCAAGATATTCCATGCTCCCTGCTGTGTCACCACAGCAGCTCCCATGAACATGGACAGATCAATGACCATTTGAAAACACTAACTCGTTGCTAATTTCAATAAAAACATACATCCTAGTAGTGCCACTAGTAATATGCCACTTTGAGAGCCCTACTGCCTTCATGTAGCTCAAAGCTGGATCCAGGTAATGAAGAGTCTTACATATGCTACGTAAAATATCTGAATTTATCATAAGATAATACAGGAATTTGTTTCGGTGACGTATATGGAATGTATGGAATATATATGGAATTTATATGGAATATATGGAATTTGAAAACTGATGCATGCCTCAAACTATTTACTCCATAAATTTAAAAAAAAATAATATAAATATTTACTCCATAAAATTAAAAAAAAAATTTAAAATTAATATTATATATTTTTAAAAATTTTAAAAATTCATATACAGAAGCTGTGCAGGGAAAAGACTTTTAAATTTTTAATGGGAAGATATAAATTTGCTTTACTGGTTCCTAAGAGAAACCCTTTTGGCACAGTGAAAGGATTAACCATGGACAGTAAAGATTTCAAAGATCAGGTAGTTTTTTCAATAGTCTTGAAAAGAGAGAGAAATCCTAGACACGCTCAGGTACACATAAGCTTTGCCACTGAGTTAAAGTCAATACTTCCAGTAAACTCCTCATGGCAGGAAAAAGAAATAATATCATTAAGCACCAGCTATAGGGAGCAAAATGCTTTTTTTACATTATTTAGCTCTGATTCACCCTTCAAAGACACTCATTTGATTATGAGGGTCAACGAACCTTTATTTATCAGGCATGATAAAAAAACAGTTCTTCCATAAAGACATTTTCCTGTCCTGCTGCCTCAGGAGAGAGCAGGGATGTGCAGGAAAGGACCCTGAAAGGATGCTTCATCCTCAGCAGCCTCTGGTGTCCTTGGCTTCTTTGTTCCAGCCCCCATTCAAACTGCACAACCTAGAGATAAAAAGCAGCAATTTTTGCTTGTAGATGAAAATCCAATAGGGAAAAATAGACTTCCTTGTCTATTGTTCAGGAGACCTATGACTTCTGGAGTCTTCAATCACTATCAACTCAAACTAATTTTCAGTTCCTAAGTCAGATGAGAGCAGTGTCTCAAGGACGCCAGAAAAAAAAAATAATATTTGTGTCACTCTATTGAGCAACACGAAACGCAGAGACAAACGCAGCCACACCCGAGAGAGGGCAAAGAAGAGAGAAACTTTATTTTGGTTTTCACATTATATAGAGTTTAGGGAACGACCATCGATTGGAAGGTGAAGTTACCACCTCTCCAACCACACTGGTCAATGACAAAGTCCATCAAACCTTTCTCCTCCCAGGAGAAAGAATGAAAAACAAGAAGACAGTTAGAAAAACATGTGCATGTTTACAAAAAACAGCGTGAGAAACTCCATCACAAGAATGAAAACATCAGAAGGCTGGAAAGTGAGAGTGACATATTTGGTCTTTGGCAAATAGATTTGCAGAACAATGGGAGCTGTTTTTAAAAATAAAATCGAATCTTTTAGGTTAAAAATTATTTTGAATAAAAGAAGTTTCCACACTAGCATTTTTTTGCTAGAAAGTACTTCTTTAAAATGAAAGAAAGAGGAGATAAAAATATCTTTTACTCAGACATCATACAGATGTGACAGTTCAGGCATTTATTATCTGTCAAATAGCAGAAAAAATTCTAATATCTTTGATCAATTCTAAAACTTGCAGTCAAACTGGTAAGGATCTTAAGATAGATGTTCAATTTTAAAAGACTGGGGTTTTTTGCAAATTCATTGCATTAGTCTGGGGTGTTGTAATGAGGAATAAAACCAAAAATAATTTGCTTAAAAACCAAAATTTCTGCAGCAGTTTGAGGACCTGCATTTTAGAGTTGCTCTCTCTCCTATTACAAGTCCAGCCATTAAATATTTCTCCCCTCTCACAACTTTTCACACCAGTTTCCCAAATGGATTTTCCACTTCTCTGCCTTTTTGTCCCTACTTAAACATTAATTCTCCTCCCACCTCACTGTGTGCAACTAGAGAAGTGAAATAATTGCAGATGTTCCTCTTTTTTCATCGTGGTAAATAGGAGGACTCTTTTCATGCTGACAACATACTCACAAAAAGCTGGACTTCACTTGTTTCAGCAGACATTTGCTTTTTCAAACTCTCAGAGGGCCTGGCCATATGTTCAGCTCACATTTATACAGCCTGATTAATTTAACCCATTGCTGTCTCACAACTGGCTTGAGAAAATACAATTCATAACCACACCAGGCCTGGAAATGCAATTCTATAAAACACAAATAAATTTGCAGTGTTTGAACACTCCATCTAGGTTTTCAGTTTAAAATAGGTTTATGTTAGAGGAATCACATCAAGTGGCAGGCCAGAAACAAAGAAGAAATCCATTTAAATCATAGCTTTGTAGCTCCAGTGTAGCTCCTTTGTAGCTTTGATAGAGTGATGGTGGAAAATGGTAATTCTAAACATTCCTTATAATAAATAAGGATATAATTCCTTATTATATATATATATATAAAATATATTAGATATCTATATTATATATATTAATTATATATANTAATAAATACTCTCATAACCACCACACCAGCATCAATTCTATCACTGCTAAAGTAAAAGCAGAGCAACCATTAGTTTGTAATAATTTAGAACAAAGAGCTATTAGAAGTCTTTAACTTTTCCACTTGGAAACCTAGTTTACAACACTGATTAGTATTCACAGAGGTAGGGCTCACCTTAGCCAGGCAGTGTTTTTGATTTAAGATTGATAAAGTAGAATGAGAAAAAGTGAATTTCAACATTGATTTTGGTGGTGGTGGCGGCAGCGTTTTAATTTGTTAATTTGTTTTTACGATTTCTAAAGGCAATTTTTGCATTCATTTGAAGTAGATACTGGATAACTTGGGGACTGATCCCTGTGGACACCTGCAATGAGCAGCATTGTGGGTACCAGTAAAGTACCTGCAAAGACTGAGCACTGCAACAGGCTGGCTGGAGCTGTCTCCCACCTTGGAGATATTCAAATGCCACCTGGACAAAATCCTGGACAAAATCCTGGACAGTTTGCTCTGGATGACCCTACTTGTGGGGTTTTTTGGTGGTCCCCACACGGCTGGGATCCTTCCTCCTGGGCCCTTCTGGAGGAGGTTCCCTCCTGAGTTCTTGGCAAGGATGAAGAAGGAGCCAGACTCTGAGTTTTCTCTGTCTTTGGTCTTTGTTTATTTTTCTGTTCTCAGAAGTCTGGTNTCACACCTGTGTGCTCCAACTCATCCCAGAGCCTTGGCAATTTTTTCCCAGGGACAGAGGTTAAAAGCAGCGTTCTGCTGAGGGTCAGGGCTTCCTAAAACAGGCAGAGAAACATTCTCTGTGCCCTGGACTCCAACACTTGAGAACTGAGTTTGACTTGAGAAGTGGGAGTGGACCACGTGGCCTCCAGAGGTCCCTTTCCACCTCAACTTTTCTGTGGTTCTGGGAGTGGAGTTAATGGACGTGAGCAAATCCCAGCAGAATGCTTCCTCACTGTTTGTGCTGTGGTATCCTTGCAGCTGGATATTGGGGATGTTTTAATTACTGTGCTGCAGCCCCCAAATAAGGAGAGTGTAATAAAAATTAATTCCTCCTCAAGCAGCAGCAATAATGCAATGTTCTCAGAACAGAGCGTGCTTGGTTCTTCACCTTAAAAAGGTGTTCTGGTCCACCCTAACCATGAGCTCCTTCCCAGCTGGAGCAGGACTTTGCTGCAAGCTCTGAACACTCAGCTGAGTATGAACAGAGCCTGCAAACAAAAGCTGTGTAAAACCAATTGTCATTTTTTAAATTAAGATAAAATTTGAATTTCTGTTTACGTGCTTTATGGAATCAAGACTCTTGGTGTAGCGTTAGTGCATCTGTGCTTTAATCTTTTCGCTTTGGCAGTTCTTCTGATAGTCAACGAGATATTGTGATTCTTGCTGAAGAAAAATTCATTCTTTTAGATTAGTAAAAATTGGATCTGAAATACAAGTGGGAAATAGAATGAAAATATTATCAGTGTTACAGTATAATCACATTTAATAATCGTGGGGCCATGGTTGCAATCTCTACATTTCCCATTGCCTAGAAAAAACTTCAGGTAACATTACAAGAAAAATTTAAATGTTCCATACTTCCATAACTGCATCATTTCTCCTTCTGTGTCTCCCCCAACAGCTCTTCATCTTCTGCAAGTGAGTCAACATATAAAGTTAAATTCTGATCATAAGTTCACATCCAAGTTCTACTCTGCAAAAAACAAACAGCAACAAAAGCTGCTAACACAGACTGATTTTGGTGCACATATTAATGCAGCCTTTTGGATGAACACAATTTTTTTTTTTTTGGTGACATTTGTGACATTTTGTGGCAACAAAGTGTCCTGGAAAGACCAGTGTTTCTGCATGGTCATGAGGTTGCCAGACTGTGGCATCATTAACATTGTGTAGTGTCAGATAATTCTGCTCTCCCCATGGACAACGACTGTGCAGAAATAATTACTTGGCAATCACATGCACTTCATCACTTCCAAATTAGATTTTAGTGATCCACTGCTTTATTTCCAGAGTAATCTAATTACTACAATGGAGTTGCCTTCACCTTTTTTTTTCCTTCTTCTTTCATTTGATATTTATTGCCACAGATGTGATGTGAGTTAAACACAGCCAAGAAAAATATGATTTGGGGAGAAGGAGTTGGATAATGTGTTTTAAAACATAAATGAAAATGATCCTTTAAATCTCTATTCCAATGTAAACACATGCAGTAAATCAATGGTATAAAAAAAAAGAAAAATGGTATTAAATGGTATAAAATGGTATAAAAAATTGTATCAATGGTATAACAAAAAGAACCAAAGAGTGTATCTAGAGAATTCCTTGAAGTAACAGATTTTGGGAAAAAAAAAAGTTCTGATCACATAGAAATATTGCTTTCATTTTTAACAGTACTATTAAAATGTAATTCTGAAAAAAAATTCATTTAGTCCCCTTGGAATCCCAGGCAGTAGCAGTGGACAGGACAGTTCTCAGTTAAATGTTGCACTTGATGATCTTAAAGTTCTTTTCCAACTTAAACCATTCTCTGGCTTGCTTCCATGATATCACCAGAAGAACACTCAAAACTGGCTTTTCCTTCTAATCAATGATTGGCACGTGAGAATTTGAGTTTTTCTGGACTCTGGGTGGTTCTGGGTGAGGCAACTGGCCTCAGTTAAAAAACAGTTAAAAAACTGGCCCACCAGTTAAAAAACACTTTCACAGGTTGTGACTATTCATCACAGTATTTCAGCAAGTGCTTAAATTTAAGAACAATTCTCTGGCTATTGAATGAGACCTAAGGAGATATTTACAGGAAAAGTTATAGTTGAGGGATTAGCTAAAGCAGATGTATTTGACTGTATTTTTTTATGCTCAGATGTTTTGGCCTATTTTGTTCTTTATTTTCTGGACTGAGGACTTGGTTGAACCAAACCTAGTCTTGCAAATCCTCATGATTTGTACAACATGCTGGTGATTATTATTGTAATAACTTAGAATTAAAACTTTAACTCAGAGCAAAAACTATTTTTTGTTCCTCTTTTGATGGGCTTTAAGAAAGATATTTATTTTCTCAATAGCAAGGCTTGGTACTTCTAATATCCAATAGGATCATCTATTAGATGTGTGTGCCACCACCACCAATTGTACCTTGAGGTATTTAGGTAACTTGATTTTACTGAAGTCTCAGTATGCCTTTTACAGATAAATTAGGTCCTGTAATGCTAAAATGAGCATTTTTAGCACAGGATTGATCAGTGTTTACAGCAAAATTATTTGGCTTTTGTGGGAAGAACTGGGAAAGAAATGGGGTTTAACTATTGCAAGCATGAAGCCTAAATTATACTTTCTGATATGATACACCTAGAAGCAGATATTTTCTCATTTGACATGTATATTAAAAACGGCTCAAAATCACGCAGAGATTTTAGGAGAGACTTGTACAACATAAAAAACACTATTTTAAGGTGAGGGAAGTTAATGCAATCAGTCCATTACAACCAAACATTCTGGTGCTCTCTAGTGGCAGAACACTGAGATGTACAATAGCTTTGCTATTTATTTGCCATTTAAAATCCTGGAAAAGACAGATTAATTTTGGTTTTTCTGGGTGTACAGGTAAGTAAAGTGTCCTGTACTGTATTTGCCTAGTGTTCTCATATGTGGGGGAAGTGAAGCATTCCTAGGTGTCAAAAAAAGATAAAGAAAAAAATAATTTACCTTCCAGATCTCCTTAAAAATCCTAGCATTAAGGCTATAAAGTCAGGAAGACTAAACTTCATGAAGTCTGTGAAAATTCTGAGAACTCAAGATTGTAATAAATCAGCCAGAATATAGGACAAGAGCTAAACAAAGGTTCCCTGCTTGAAGGACAGAATAAATTTAAAAACAGCTTGCATACACAGAAGTCATAACAATTGATTTTCCAGGAGTAAATATAAAGATTGTCTCCTCTAGATCATTGCTTCTAAAGATTATGTCCACTTTGTAGTATAAAGACATGATCAGAACTTCTGGTGATGTATGCAGACCAGCTTTGAACCAGCTATTTATATGGATAATAATAATAATAATAATAATAATAATAATAATAATAATAATAATAATAATAATAATAATAATAATAATATCATTTGCTCCTGCCTAGTTCCTGAGGTCTGTGTCCTGTAATGAAAGCCCATGGCACAGCATCTGCAGTTATCAGCAGCCAGATTACTCTGTGGAGGTCTCTACAAGGTGCAGCCAAAACTTTGGGCTAAAACATAGGTGTTATCCTCACAGAGTTCCAGATCCTTTCAGTTTTAAAATAATAATCAGTTTTAAATAACTTGCACCTACCCAGCAGAGGTTAATTTCAGGTACTCCTAAAGGTCGTGAATGCATCCACTGAAACCAAAGGAATTCTTCAAAAACAAGACAGAGGAAAGTATAACTTGTTTAATTGCAGGTCAACCAAAGGAATTTCATTTCTTTGCCCAGGTAATTAAAGATACAAGTTTGATATCATGGTGTTCTTTCATGGCATCATGGCCTGATACTTCCTTCAAAATACAAGTTTGAAAAGGGAAAAATCTTCATCAGTGAAGTTGGTTTTGCCAGTCAGATAAAAGTTGCACTCTTGTGTTATTTTATGAAATAGCAATTGTTGAATTGCCTGCCCTAAGTTCTCAGAATGTATGAAGTGACAAAAAAGGTTCAAAACCATTTTGAGAGGAGTCTTGAATATTTAAAAAAAATTATCAGTAACTTAAAACCTTCTAAATATAAGGTTCTTCTGCTGTCCATGTAACTCCTGACCATGAAAACTGCTGCGTCTTTTGCTGTAGAAAGACAACAAAAAGAAACAGTGGTCATTTAGGACTTTGTCCTACACTACCCTATTGCTCCCCATCTTCCACATGGTTTTTAACTAGGCAGCAGAACAAGCTGTTCATTGAACTTGCCTCACATACCAGCTCCAAAAAAACATTTCATGCCATCTGGACGTTGCCTACAGGTTGGTAGCCATCCAGGCTGGTGGGAGGAAGTCAAGGGCTGGTGCTGGAAGTCAAGTGCTCTGCTGGTGGTGGGATGAGACAAGCAACAAGTGCTTTGTTCACAGAGAATGAATATATCTCTGTGATATCCTAAAATTTGCTGCTTTTAGAAAATGCATTTCCAATGAATATATCAACTATACCTAAAATTTGCTGCTTTTAGAGAATGCATTTCCAAGCTGCCTTGCAGGCCCTGAGAGCACTGTGAGAACCTGCCAGCTACAAGGACATGGGAATATGTCCTGCTCAGAAGGAATGTGTGACTTCACTCCAGGGTACTGGAAAGCAATCACTTCACAGAATGGATCAGGCAACTTGAAAGAAGGAAGAGGCTTTGCATTTGCACGTGAAAAAATGAAGAATGTTACTTTTCTTATTCAACAGAGTATTTGTGTTCACGGTAATAGTTGTTTCAAAACACATTTAAATACATTTGTCCCTCTTCTGAGATGCATAGAATAAAGAAGTTAAAGCAGTCAGCACAAATAATTGGTATTACTATTACTGTAATTGGTTTTAACATAATTTCAGGCTGGGGAACACCCCCAGGATTATTGAGTGTTCTCTTGCTTCTGATATGCAAGTGACATTTTTCATTGCTTGATGATGGAGCAGCTCTGGAGAGAAATTGTAAACTGCACAAAGAGCCCTTGGGTATCTGCCCTAGCCAAAAAACTCAATGAATGCCTTGAGCTTCACCTGTGTGGAAAACATCTCACCATCCGGACATGACAGCAGACACAAGTGAAAACTAAAAAGATTCTCTTTGCTTGACTTCGTAAGGCTTTGAGGTAGGAGAAGGAAAATCTGAAGACCATTGATTCAAATTTTTACTCTCTTATGTGTGAAGGCACTGTATTTACTACACTGATGAATAAGCATTTTTTTTTCTTCCACTAAAGCAGAGGAATGTTTTCATTAAAATAGGCATTGAGTATGGGGGTCAGGCCTAGTGACAGCTTCAGATGTATACATATTGATTAATGTGAAAATACAGCTCAGGAAAAACAGAGATGACAACATTTAACGAGCAGCCACATCCCTAAGGAAAAAGCCCCAGATGATTATACTTACCTTGGAATACTGAAACAGAACAAAGAAAATATGTAGGAATAGCTTCCAGATATGCTGCATGAGTGCAGACCTTCATGGAAACATCTTTATTCTGGATGATTCCTTTAGGTAGGCATTATGCCCAGGAAACCTCCTGTCACCTGCAGCCAAAGCATGACAGATTTAATTCTGCTCCTAGCAGCTCCTGTGCCAGTGATTGTCATTGTAGGGAGCCCCAGATAATCCCTCACCTTTTATTTCACCTGCTCAACAAAGCAGCAGCTCTGTCCCCAGCACTTTGCACTTTAACTTCCTGCCAGCCACCCCACAGCAGAAGCCAGTGAATTCCTAAAGGCCCCAAGGCAGATGAGGTCCCACTAATTTATAAGTTTATATTGTGATAAAAGAACTGTGTCCAGGCAGCAGAAAACAACATTTTCCAGAGCACTAGTACAGAAGTCCGTGAGCACAGAAAAACCGTGATTTCAAATCACCACCCCAAGAAATCACTGAGATTTAAAATCTTAACAAAACACAGTAACCAAAGTGCAATTAGCAGAAGGCAAGTTTACTTCTTAAGCACTAACAACAAACTAGTGAGCCAGTTCAGATAACAATGCAGAATCATTAGTGAGCTTAAACCAGATGGTATCTCATTTTTAGCTATAGGCAAAATGCCAAATGACATGACTAAATAGAAAAAAAATCCCTACAGTATTGAATTTTTGTGCCTATTGAGCGTGGAGACTGAAAGGCAGGAACATTTTTAATAACCTTTCTTTGACAGGCTTAAAGCCATTTACTGCTGAAGCCTGCCTTGGACATAAAGCCAAGAGAATAGGCCTCTAGAGAAAGCTCACTGCTGAACAGCTTCACCTTCCAGCAAAACACATTATGCAACAAAGACACAAAATACTTACTTCCATTAATAAAACAGACCCTGACTGGCCATTGCAGCAGCGACCTTTCAGTGCAGGCTTCTATAGTATTTATTGGCTGAAAACTTGTTTCTATGAATAGTAATGGTCTGGTTTTAAAGCTGAAAATCTTGTCTCTGTTTCAGGGAGCAGCACTTGTAAAGGCAATGGCATCCATTCCACGAAAAAGGAAAGGTAGCCAAAAGTAATGAAGTGCCACGTACCAAGTGGCATTTAAAAACAATGTTCATACTGGTTCTGCTGATACAGCAATTTTCATCAGAGAACCTTATTCAAAGGCAGAGGTCCTCCACATGAAAGTTTTCCAGACATGAAGATTTCACAACACTTTGACAAATGCTTACGTGACAGCAAGGTAAGCTAATTAAATAACTGGGCATTTCATGCAGTTGATGTACTGTTAACCATTCCACAAACATGGAAGAGGGAATCCTCAAAATAAATGTGTTAAAACTGGGGGGGTTCCCAGTACAGAGTCTAGCATCACTCAAAACAAAATCAATATGCTAGCAATCTCTTTGCTCTTTTGAGCTCCAGTTATTGATAAAATTACCAACAAACTGTGCTTGTTTTTTAAAACTGTGCTTGTGTTTGAAAGGTTTTCGTGAGGATGAACACTTATAAAAACATCAGGCATTTCTCTGTTGCATTAAGGATTCCAAGGTGTCTCAGCTGTTTAATTTTCTTTTCAGCAGCCCACGATGTCCCTGCTATAATATCAATGAGCTCCCAAGGTCTCGTGTTCCTTTCCATGAGGACTGGGGCTGCTTCCATCCAGAGTGAGTCAGTGTTTCATTTAACCCTCACCAGGTTAACAGGAAACCCCAAATCCCCCCCAGCCACCTTCAAAGGAAGGAAACACCTCTGCAAAAGTTATCAATAATTTTATTTTTCATAGGGTTGCTTGTTTCAGCTGTACACAGTAAGCTTTCTTGATTCTGCCAGCCTGGATCAGAAAGGGCAACACGTTTTGCTTTTCAATGTGAATAAAAGGGGTTTAAAACACTCTTAGACACTGAAGCAGTAGGGCCTGAGGTAGCCCCAGAAATGTAAGCATATGCACAAGAAGGGTGGTGGAATCAATTCAAGTTTTTCCACTCCACTATGTTATTGATCACCCACTGTAGTGGAAACTGTAGCAGAACATTTTCAGATGCAAACGACTGCTTTATTTTATTACTACTAATTTGACTTTTGATTAATTAAATTACATATGCACGCTGAATTTCATAGGATCATTTTCAGAAAAGCTCTTTAAAGACACCACCTTCTGTATTTACAAGCATCTTAATAATAAACAGCATTTAATTTTTCCAAAAATGTATATTACACCGTGCATGTTTATGGTGTATTTAAATTTCTCAATATCATTCACAGTATCTGATAGCTTATGTGTTCATGACTACATTGCCTTGTGATCAAGATTTTGCTGTATCTTAGCCAAATCTCAACATTATTTGGGTGTAACTTCAGTCTTTCTTTACTGAAAAAGTATGTGAACTACTTCATATATCCTCAACCCTTACCCAGATCAAGCTGAACCTATGATCTACAGTTCCATTCTTAATATAAATTTGCTATTCTTTCCTCTGAAGAAGTTGAATTATTGCATTTTTGGTCACCTGTACATTTTACTATTGTGAAAGAATAAATTATGCCTTTAGTTTAACGAAAACACAAGATAAATCAGAAGAGTAATACTGAAAATAAGAATTTTTTATGCCTAACAGATCTTAACTGATAAGGTCAAAAAACTATTAACACAAATGCTAGTAAAGAGGTTTTTGTGGATTTTCATACATTACTATGAATTTATACTGAATCTGACAAGATACACTCAAGCCCACTATTTTCCCCAATATTTTAGCAAAAAGGATTGTTTCATTAATCAACAGTAGTTTTGTAACATTTAAGGATTCCAAAGCATGTTGTGATAAATTAATTTGGATACACAGCTCTCTAGGGAACACAGAACATATCACCAACTTTTTATTTATTTGTTAAGAGAATAACAAACCAACAGACATTAAATGGTGTGTTACAACACACAACCTGTTCCTACAACAGCAAAAAACCACAAACTTCAGCTGTATTTAAAACTGTATTTAAGGCTGTATTTAAAACCACAAACTTCAGCTGTATTAAAACATAATTCTAAATGAATTATGTTTTCAGAACATAATTCAGACACTTTCAGAAAAGGGTTGGTGGCTGCCACCCGTGCTTAGGTGAGCCTTTGCTGGTCACCAAAAAGGCTTGCCACACAAAGTTATTTTTTGCCATGTGTCCACGGCTCTGGAAAACCAAAGCCCCACATCAAGAAAGAGCTATCTGCATAAAATGTCTCTGAACAATCACAGTTAATAAATTGCCTCAAACCAATAGGGGCACAGCATGAACGAAAAATGTCCAGGTGGGGAACAGATCCCAGCACAGGAGGAGAGTCAAACAAGTGGTGAGCTGAATTTTCTCTGCATTTGGCAGAATGTTTATAGAGAAAACACCATGGAAAGTGAGGAAAAAGTCAGAATACTGAATGTATTTTCCAAGTACCTGTGCCAAGAGTAGTAAAAATTTTGATTATTTACTTTATAATGCTTGTCATCTGTACAAGACCTAAGGCAACCATATTAGTTTTAAGCATTATTGTGCTGCAAGCATGAACCATTACTCATTCCTGTTTACTTCAGTCTAATAAAGTCACTTTATCAATATAATAAATGATACTATTTATCATTAAACTATTAATAAAAAAATCATTATACCTATTAGCAGACCTATAAATTAATGAATGCATCAATAAATCCCTACATTTATTTATAAATTATGGATATATACACTTGAAATATTTCTTTAATGAATAAACAGAAAGATTTTTTTAACCTGAAAACTAAAACCAAAAGCTAAATATGAATGAATATTTTTGTCTCTACACTTGATGTTGGTGCTAGCACAGTTTGTCTCACCTGTAAGAGGTTTTGGAAGGGAAGACAGGATGCTGGAGCAATGTCTACACAAGGTAAAATCTAATAGGCTGGGCTATGTTTGAAAGTGTCCTATAAAGATAAGATCTACCTCAGTCCTGTTACTAGCAATAAAGAAAAAAAATTGGTTTTCCTTAACTGAAGGAAATGAAATTAAAAACTGAAAATTGGCACAAATTATGGGTTATGAGACCTGCCTATTTGCATCGTCTTTAGGTGCCATATGAATAAGAGAGACAGGCCTGGTGATACAGCCAGAAGAGAAAAATTGACTATTTGCCAAAAGACTGGAGGTCTATCAGCAAAAGCAATGTATGTGTAAGTTTCTGTAGGAAAATGAGCCCAATGCAGTAAAAATTAAATGAAATTCTGCCTATATCAGGTGACTGACTGGCTGATAGAAGAAGGTTTTTCATATCTACATTGCCTCCGATTCATTTCTGTAATTCTGCAGATGATATATTATCAAAAGCAAGAGTTATGGAGTAGTGTTGAAGCCAGAGATGAACACGAGGTGAAGGAACCCCATTTGAGGGAGACAGGGCAGCACAGTCTGCTAGCAGGTATCTTGAGTCTCCCAGATGTCCTGAAAAGCAAGAATACATCATCAGTCAAAACAAAAGCCAGTTCATGAACTGCTAAACCAGAAACTGAGTGCTCTTGACTTCATGCCAGAGAGGATGCAGTTCATCACAGCTCCACATACTCAATCTCTATCATTGCACTCAATACTGTGAAACCTTAGAACAACCCTTCTACCCCAAGGACTTGATCATTAAAATTAACAGAAAGCAAGTCAGGTAGACAATGAAGTTCAAAAATAACACACCATATTTTATGACATAGATGTATTACAATAATTGTAATTCGATACTGGAACTAAGCACTAAATTATCAGGGATCTTAAATCTGCAAAAACAGAGAAATCTGTGAACTATTAAGATTCTAAATATTCTGTGATGCAGCAACATGCCAGCAGGTAACTCCAGGGGAGTGATACGTGCAATTGGTATTGATTTCAGCTATGCAAGGATAACTCACAGCTGCTTTTAAGATATCCATCCTGTTTTGCTTTTGCCATGATCTTAGTGTACACAGACCTTCTAGAAGCAAGGTTCTGTACTCCTCATTTAGGGTGTTACCACTGAAAACTTCACTAGGCCATCCAGTAAGGAATTATTGATTATGGCGTACTCCATCCTAAAAGTTTCAATGAACAAAACCTGGAAAGCTCTCTGTGCTATAAATAAGCCCACAGCTATCATTTTCTTGTTCCTTCATCACCTCTTGCTACAAACCCACTGCAGATATACTGCATTTTTACAACTCAGAGGGGATGATGACACAAGACAGTTTCAGAGATGTCAGACCACCAGCTATGGAAGGAAAAATGTGGTGGCAGCGGTGGGGGGAAAAAAAAATTCTGCAGGCCCTGCTTTCCTAGCACTAGATTACTTCAACAAGTAAACAATTCCAATGCTATTCAGAAATTTTCCTTGAGTATAAACCATTTGTAACTGCATTCACCCAGCTGCATGCCAGTAATCTCATAATTTTAAGATGTTTGTAAAAACACAGTGCAGCTGGGAACCTTGAAGTATTTATAATGCAGCCAAGAGATGAGAAGTTATGAACAGTAAAGCTGCAGCCTAAGCAGAGAGATGCCAGGCAAATATCCCTCAGTGACTGCAGACTAGCCCAGTGGCAAAAGGAATGACTGCAGTGTTTGGCATCTGGAAGATAAAAGAGATTATTCATCTCTTTCAAAAAGACTCAAAACTAAAAATTGCTCTACAGTGGTTTCTAGAAGCTTAAAAACACTTAAGGCAATTGTTTTTTAAATTAATTTTTGTTCATGATTTTATTCAAACAAACCTCAAGAAGAAGAATGAAGTGTTCCTTTTTTTTTTTTTTAAACTTCATTGATTCATATTAGGCCTGAGTTTGGCCATCAGACTTTAGCAGAGCAGTAAAACAAACATTACAACATTCCACACAAGGAACTTCCTGCCATGCAGCACCTTGCTGGTTTCTAATATAAAAGTATTGCTTGGAATTGAATTGTGAATGGGACACATTTATGCCAGACAGATACATACTTAATCTCTGGTACTTCAGCAAATCATTTCATATGAGAAGTTACTAAAAAAGGGCACTGAATTACACAGAATACTAACCACAGTACATCTTAATACTCATTTCTAATAGCCTACTTGTGTGATACATAAATTCTGGCATCAATTACTATAAGCTTTTATTTCCACTCGTTAAAAAATGGCCCAAAAGCCTGGACTAGAAAGATAAACAACGATTTCCTGGAAAGGGAGAAATCCAGAGCAGGTAAAAAAGCAAGATGATTGGGTTTGACAGGGACTGTGCCACAACACAACGTGCTCTGGAAATTGTCTTCCCACACACATCCCCAGTGATTTACCTCAGCGAGTCCTTTCATTTTTCACTTCCAAGTGCCAAACTTGTACACGAAGAAATTGTTTGCTCCCGACTTTTTGTGAACTTGTTTTCAAAATGAAGTTTCATTGTATTTGCACATCTAACAGTTAAATGCTCCCGAGTTTTGGATTTGAAAAACATTTTTCAAGTATTGAATGCTTAATAGAAATTTAGCAATAAAATTGTATATACTTCGCTATCTTAAATGAGCGCAAAAATATTCTTTGAAAAATTGTAGAATTAATAAGGAAAATATCACGAGTTTAATAAAAAGAGCATTTAATATTGCATAACTGTATCCCTGTGGGCAGGTAGGAATATGCAGCACTGACTGCATGGTCCCCCCGTTCTGCCTGAGGGATTCTCATGTTACACACAGCATTCCAAAAACCTTGGCCCTCCTGCCTCTTAACCACTGCTGAATACCTCTTTGTTTTCCACAGCCAGGAAAAGGAGTTTCTTTTTGAAGTAACTTAAGCTCTCTAAATTAGGGGATGGGTCCTCACGAGCACAAGGAGCTGTAAGAATGTTTGCATTACTGTTTTAAAAAGAAACATGCAAATTTTTCAGACATACGTTTTCAAGATAAACGACATTTTCACATATCCACACGGGGAGAGGTTTGGAAAGAGCTCCTGTACTCACGTGGGCACTCCAGCAAATTAAGTTTTTTTTTAGAAGTAAGTTTTAAAACAGTAACAGCAGTGCTCCCCACTGCTGCCACATCTCTTCTGCAGAGCACCTCACTATTACACAGCTTCTCCCTTCTTCATCTGTTACAGATTCTCTTTGGGAACAGAATTTTTTTTTCTGCTTCACCCACTTGTTACGTTACAAAGAGTGGCAACCTAGCACAAAGTCTTTAGTTTTTCATTCATTATTACGATTCAAGTCGTGTGATACCTTAGGAACAAGACCTTGTCACAGAAATAATTTCAGGTAAGATCCTTATAAAAGCTCAACTAAGCAAAACTTAACATTCAGTCTTCCAAAATATACTCAGGAAAAGTTAATCAACTCTGTGTGTCATGCTAAAACAAGCACAAAAGGAAACATTTTAATTAAAGAACTTGAATATTCAAATTCATCATAGATCTTGCAGAAAAGTGGGGGAAACCCAGCAAAATTACTGGTTTTGGTTAAGACCTCAAGGACATAAAATAAACAATATTTAACAGAGCTCAATTTTCATTTATCTTTGAAATAGAATAATAATTAAATGTCATAAAGATTTCTATGGTACCTGGTAAAAGCAATATTATGACTTACTAGTAAATTTTGATTCCCTAACCGTAGGTATGTTGACTTAGCAGCCTGAAATAACTGTGGTACAAATCTCATTTTCCTGCTTGGATATCCACCATACTTGTGTGCCATGGGGTTCTGACTAGTGGGCCTGAGTCATTAAAAACTGGGGTTCAGGGACAGAAACTCTCTAATTAATTAAAGCTAGACAGTGGTATGTATTTATTGGCACCAGTGGACAGCACAGGAGTCGTCTCTGAAAGGTGTGACCACACCATACAAGGTTCTTTTCTTTCTATTTATTTCCCAAAATAATACATATGCATAACCCCAGCACCTCCCATCCCCACTTTGTATTAAAATGAGGTATTAGCAGAAAATTCAGTTATTGAACCATAGAAATTCATATTTGAGCAGAAGAGATAGACTCAAATTCTATATATGCCTGAGAACACCAGCATGTTGGGTAGTAGCAGAACAGGTTTTTAATGCTGCCCTTCATCATAAAGCTAAGGAAAAAAAAAAAAACCAAACAATGACTACCCCATGAAAAATTAGGAGAGAAGTATTTTATAAACCTTTGTTAGTTTAGCTGTTATGAGGCTATTGCCTAACTACCCCATACTAATTTTATTGGCTCATAGCAGATATAATTTGAAGGTATTATGTTACCCACATAAACCATGCATATGGCTCAGAATGTCAGCTTAATCTGTCTGTGGGAAGCGTAATGGCTCCAGAATAAAGATGGTGTATATAAATTATGCAAGGTATTTTCTAATCCCCACAATATTTCAGTGAATGGGACAGTCATTATGTAAGAAATGTCTCCTACACCTCCCTGACAGATGGGACATGAACATTATTGCTTTTCCCTGTGCCTTCAGGGCAGGTCACTCCCTGAGTTCACTACTCAGAGAGTAATGTCACTAATTCTAAAGGCTTCATCATTCATTCAGATTTTAGCATTTCATTGTGGTGGAAAAGCTACTATTTTCCATTTTTTTCATATGAAGTTAATTACCTTTTACCACAGGACTGCCAAAGGAATAAGAAAGTCACCAAGATGAAGTCTACAACAGTGCATGTGATGAACAATTTTGTTGATAATATCAAATGTCTATTTGCTTTTTCTTAAGAATTGCTTTTGAACCACTGTGAAACATTCCAAACATCTTAGTCTCCTATTTAAACAAGGACAGATTTGCAATCAGACCCAGAAGTACAAATACCTGCATCAAGTGGACAACTGCCACAAATTCCCTGTATCACTGCACAATTTGATTTCTCTGTGCTTCACTCAGCAGACTGACACCAACATTATTTACTTTCTTTAGAACTCAGTCAAAAGATACAATTTTTGGTTAATAACCCTTAATTGAGTGTGTGTTACATTTAAATCAAGAATTTCACAATCCAAAACCATCTTTTGGCAGTGAAAATGCTGCTTAAAAAAATGTTGGTATGTCCAGAACTACAGGCAGGCCTATAGAATGAGATTCTGTAAAAATGTATTAAAAATAATACAAATAGCATGGCAATTCATATAACACAAAATTCCTATTTTTACCATTACATATCACAATCTCTCTTCTCTCAACCAGTTGCTTTAGTTGGACCAAACCATTTTAGTCGTGCTGTATGCACGTGACAGGCTCAGAAGGGGAGACAGAAAGAATCAACTTTTCCAACCTTTGACAATTCACAGTACAAAACATGAAGCTAAATACAAAAATAAATGAAAACCTAAGGTCTCTTCTAATATTGTTGGGGAAAAGTCCCTTCCAGACCTGGATCAGTAGCTGAACATTTTACCTCATTTACATGTGCAACGTCCTCTGAAGTCACAAACTTCAAGATAAAGAGCAAAATGCCGCTGTGTCTGAAGTTTTGTAGAGACAAGGATACATCAGGTGTGTTGTGATCCCATGTCACAGCTTCCAAGATGATGAAAAACCTTTGCATTGTAAGAAGCTCTGTGTTTTAGGTTTATTTGGATGTGCCTTTATGAAGGCTGAAGGAAAAAAACTTCATCCTACACACAGGTTATTTTTCTGTAATTAAAAGACAGGGGGAAGAAAATTCTTTTACCTTTCATGTTTCTTTTTATCTATTATTTTTAATTGCTGTTGGAAGGCAATGAAAAAATTAACATAAGAGCACCATCTCTGCCAAAAAACATTATTTCTCTTTAGCTTCTGAGGGGCCAAATACTTTTCAAGATGTCTCTTTTGCTAATACATACACTGCTTTAAAATAAGATTTCTGATTCAGCAAATCCATTTCTCAGGCAAACTACATAAGATGTAGTTTGGCATTTTCCTCACCTCTGATACCTTCTAAAAGGAGTAAGAATTGTTGACTTGTGGTCATCATACCCAGTCATGGAGAAATAATATGCTGTCATTTCTTCCAATTTACAGTGCAAAAGTCAAGCTATATTTCTATAAATCATCTTCTTGATTCGATATTGCTTATAATTTGTTGATTCTTCTCAAACAGCAATAACCATGATAATGCAGTTACGGCATGTGGCTTTGCAAAGTAAATGTAAAAAGGGCTGAACAAAGTTCGTGGTAAAAGGCATTTGGAATCCATGAGCTCAAAGAATTTAGATCAGCAATCAGTTAAACTGTGGTGAAACAAAAACACATGCAAGTGTTTAGAGCTCGTGCTCTAGTACACACCCAGAGAAGAGGGCCAGTTCACTGAAGCATTACAAATCAAATTGCAATCACTTTCTTGTGCTTAAAGTGCTCTAGGAGGAACTGAAAGGTTAATGAGCAAGGTGGCTTTAATTGCTTTTTTCTAAATACCTGGCCCATAAAATAAACATACCTGCCTTTAAAAGCTCCATATTCCAAAATTTCTAGAGTAAACATTCTCTGTTGGAATTTTCTACCCATGGAATCGGATCATAAATAGGGATATAAGATCTTTAATACATTGCAGACACTTTTCAACTATCCTGACTTTGCTAGAGGCTATAATGACAACAGTGGAATATCTGAGCTACCTCTGGGAGCAATTTGTCAGTGCTGTGCACAGGGTCCAGTGTTTTCCCGTAGGAAGCAGTGGCAAGTGCCTGCTCACCACCACCTGGAAGTTACTGTAGGAATTCCAGATTCCAGATGTCCAGTGACTAGTGCAGTGTGCATGTACATCTGTTTGGACAATGCACCTTCTTAAATTGCTCCTCTTAGTCCTTTGCAATTTATTCCATGTCTCCAACAGTCCTGAACTGGCAGTGTCGGCAGCACATTTTGACATCACTGAACACAAAGTATTATTTAAGTAGTTTTTTCCCCTTCTCATATTAAAAAGGAGTAAAAATTGTCATATGTAGAAAGCCATAGGACAGAGATAAAATGTTAGAGGGCTTGACATAGATGCAAGGTGTGAGGATGAGAATTATATGTTACTAGAATTAACACCATAGGAATCATTCTTCAGTCACTTAAACATTTTTTTTTCCCACACAGTAAATTTCTTACATACGATTGGATGGTCCTACACATTTGTATGGTCTTCAAAAAATAATATTTAAAAATAGGGGAAATATCTTGAATATCTCAGCAGTACTAAGAAATTCTAGTTTTACATTCTAGAAATTATTTTCTGTATTATGATCATCCTAGTGTTCCCTTGATGCATATTATCTTTGAAGTTGAACAGGATTTTGGACACATTTATGAAGAACAAAACGGAAGGTGGTTTTGCTGCATTAGGGAGAAACCAAACCTCTTCAGAAAAAAAACAAAACACTGGCAAATTGAAGGTGAACTCAGTGCTCAAACTAATTTGAAACAAATACGCAATGGGTCGGATTATTTCACTGGTATAATTAAAAAATGCCATCTTCTCACTCAAAAGCGTGTGGAAGTCCTAGACATTAATTAAATTACGACATTTGCTTGCATATCACTTCCAATGCCTGAAGATGCCTAGCTGAGAAGACCGTCACTTTCCTATCTATACTTTATATTTTTGCCCTAAAACCAAAGCTTGAACAAGGCAAATTATAAAATACCTGAAGTCAGCGACTTTCACCCCAACATTAAGAATGATGAGTCTGTGAGAGACAACAGTACACAATTTTTTGTCAATAGCACAATGATTTAAAAGCCTTTCCTCCAGGGCATGGCATCTTTTCCTAGCCAAAAGGGCAAGCTTAGGCTATTGCAATGTTAAGCAGCTGATGAATGACCTTGTTGTCACACTTGTTTTAGGGATTGATCATGTCCAATTAATTCCTAGAAGAAATCAATTGTTCTTACCTAGCTCATTTACATTAATAAGAAAATATTAATGACTCCACTGGCTATAAGTATTGGAAAGAGAGGCTGCATTCACACTTCAGCCTACTGGTCTTTAAAGAGGATTCATTATCTCCTCCTATGAGAGCAAAACAAATACAAAATTTTTTCCCAGTTATTCAGCATTAAAACCAAGTATTTATCTAGGTCTTTAACTGACAATTGAATCATATAGCAGCCAGTCTTGCATTGTTGGCTTATTTTTATGGGTGTAATATTTATTATGCATGATAGAAAACACGTGATCATTTTCTTCCATTGCTAACTTCATTTTGAGAGAAGATCTATGCACAGGAACTCAAGACCACAATTATGATTTCCTGTTCTGATTCCAACACGCTGTGTAAGAGTAACAATGACACAAATGTGCAGGAACAATGACACAAATGTGTATTTCATTACTGGAAATCATCCTTAGGAAAGCATTCAAACAATCTTTGTGGTGGGATTTAAAAACTCACGGCAATTGCCAAAAATCTAAACAGTGCTTTATCAAATGCTGGGATTAGTGTGTTTGTGAGCTACACACTACGAATAGCCCATGCCTGAGCAATCATCCTGAACATTCTTCCCAGAGGAAGAAATATAATAGGAAGGTGCAGCTCAAGACAAGATTCAGAATTTGATTGCCACATTTTCTCTTCAGTGCATACTGCTATGATTTCTGGTAAAACGCACTAGTTAAGTGTTACAGTAAATTTATCACATAATACTATGGAATTTATTATGTAATAGGAAAGGAATTTAAGAGCTGCATACCTAGTATTATTAATAAAATGGGCCTGTGGGCAGAGACAGCTAGAGGATATGGTTTATATTATTACCTGATCCTAGATTACATTAAAGAGCTGGTAAAATTACAATTGCAAGGACAAAATAAACTCGCAATAGGATTTTTCAATTGGAAACTTCTGACGGGGTAGCTTCTGACAACTATGGGTGTTTACTCCCTGCATCTCTTCTGCTTCTAGAAATGACCCTGGAGCTTGGATTCTCCCCTTGGATCAGAAGTCCAAGCACATCTGTGCAGAGAGGCTCTGCTGCCACCCTCTGTGGTATCTGAGATGAATCAAAACACTAAGTGTAAATAAAATGCCAACCATTCTAAAGATTTAGGGACAGAGGTACCTGGTTGTGAAAGAACTGACACAATGGAAAACTATTGGCATATAATTCAATATTTAAAATGATATCAATAACTCTAAGGTACTGGCACACAAGGAATTAAAGTGGTGCTGGCACGTGAGTGACTTCAATATTGAAGTAGTAGCTACTTTTACCAGCTTAACATCTTTGTAGGCTACCTTTGAAAAATTATCAAAGAGAATGAACCTTAACTATGTATTTATCTCTGGTCTAGTTCATTGCTACAGTAATTTTTTTATCCTGAGACTTTTTAAAAAGAAGTACACAGGGGAGAACAAACATGTGATTTTTTCCAGGTTGTCTAGCATCTCTTAATTTGAAATTCAGTAAGGTGCATAGCTGTTTAATAAAGAAGGATGTGTTTGGTAAAAATAACATTTAATTCTTCATGAGACAGATACAATACTGAGAGCAGACTGCCTGTGAGAAGGATTTATATTAATTATTACCTGATAAAAAGCTAGTTTTCCAGACCATACTTGTGATTATTCAAATTTATTTTATACCAGGGCAGACATGATGCTGTTCTTTTGGTCTCACCTCTGTGAGACCAGCCCCAACTCTTAAATAAACAGTTTCCTACCCTGCACAACTATATTTCTTACTCACTACCTTACTATTCTTGCTTGTTAATCCACTGATGGATGTGGTCATTTGGGCACACAAGAGGATGAGTGCTTTAGAAGAGCAGCCGACATCAAATCAAAACTCTTCTGATTTTTTTATCACAAAATTACCAACCTAATGCTGTCTCCAGCAGCAGCCAAGCCATTCAGTTCTGGTGAAGGGGAAATCCATCCCTTCTCAATGGGTCTTCAACGGTGAGCAGCCTTCCACCTTTCCTCCTCACCCTTTCCACTTGCATTTCATTTATTTTTCTGTAATTCTGCCCAACAAATAAATAAGCTTCTCAAGTACAGGGTGCCCATGCTACTGCTGCTTGGTGTATTCTGATGGTGTAGGAGCTCTGCTGGCTCTCTGCAATGGCTCATTCATCCAAACTGTTCACAAGGAATAGAATTCAGCTTTTACTCTTCCATTTTTCAGAGACAGCACAACTAAAATTAGCCAGACAACTTTAACTTTCTAGTTAAACAGTATCTAAAAATGTTACTTCCATGTGATTAAAATGTTAGTCTGCCTTCATGACCTGATATATATTTTCTTACACATGAGAAGAAAAAAAAATCATCATTTGCACTCACTGAAAAGAACATTAGACCCTTATTTACCTATTTGGGAAAGGGCTGGGGGAAAGACACCTTGTGTGCAAAAAAAACCTCATGCTAATGAATTGTGACAATCAGGCTTGCATATTCACCTGAATAGTACCAATTTGCTAATATTGTTTTCATAAATGAACAATTTATTCTACATCATTTATATTTATTCTAGTATCTGTATACATACTGCAAAATATTAGAATATATACTTTGCTTTCTTCTAGATTTTGCTTAGTACAAGGGAACAGACACTTCACAAGAAAAGTAAGAAAAAAGGCAACTCTGTAGCCAGACATGTCATAGTATGTCACTTGGGGAGTTACAGTTCTGTTTCACAAGGGGTAAATTGTTTTTTCTTTCTTTCTTGGGAAAAAAAAAATCAAACATCAATAGCAGGAAAATGTCTTAGCTGTTAATTGGGCAAGTAAGATCCTCCTGATGCATTCCAAAATCCTTACCAATCTTCTAAAACACCAGCATAGCAGTTTCTTCAATCATCATTTAATAAATAGCAGAGATCTGCTTCTCCTTATTAAGGGAAAAAAACCATAAGGAAGGTGATGGTGGAAGAGGCCTTGGCCTGTCATTTACAGTATCTTCCTTCCTTCTCATGATAGTTGAGATTGTCAAGAGTTTACACACATGAGCTGAAAATACATGGAAGAAGGAGGTTACAGACATCACACTTTTTCCTTTCCTGTTTACACTTTTATTAAAAATGGAGTTCCAGAAAAAATTCATCATTTGCACAGCTACCTGGAGAACTCGACAAGCACGCTGGAATAACAGGGAATGTGGACCAGTGTGTTTGTTCAATGAATACCATATGGATTTTGGAATTTGGTAATCGGGGATCTGGCCTCTCTTTATAATGTATTTGGGACAGATTGGAACATTTTTGTGTAATTGCTACAACCAGGTGCTTTTGTCTCACTGAGGTTAAACTACCTCTTACTACCCCTATTTCTATAAGGAAGACAGAATTGGAAATCAGTATATAAGGTTTATACTGGCCTGTCTCTTGCCTGTCCATGCCCATGATTATTTCTTTACTTTCTTAATAAAGTCACTGATGGGCCTATTACTTCCTAGCTATGCCATCTGCATAGCTAGGAATTCTGCAGTTGCATTTAGCTAATAAAAGGTGTAATAAACATTTATTTTATAAATAAATATAAATAAATAAAAAGCAATAAATAAACATTTATTACTTGAAAGGAAGACATAGGTCTTCAGGAACTGAATTGTATAACACAAAGCTTATCAAAAAGCAAGCCTTGAAATACTGCAAGAAGAAACTCCCTACAAGGATCTGATTTATTCTAGAAATAGTTAAAAGACTTAATTTATAGTGAACATTCTAATTATAATTAGGAAACATATCTAACCTGACAAGCAAAACTAAGACTTAACTCTCACTGAAATTTGTCCCAGAGATTCAGGTGAGGGGGAACAGTAGGTTTTAATAGTTGAGGTTTGGTTTGACACTACAACATTTGTAAGGTTATTGCAGTATTTGATAATCACCCTTAATGTATATCTGGGGAGAAGCAAATAACTTTGTCTAGCATCTTTGGGTATATTATTCATCAGGAACCTCTGATAGCAGAAAGTATTCTAACAGACAAAAAAACCTTATGCCTGTTAGAAGCGTTAAGAGCAAGCTCAAGTGCAGAGTTTCCACACCAAATGCCAAAACTACATAACACAGGGAACTGTGGCTAGACAACATAAATTCAAACTTCATGCTTTACACTTCTAAGCAGTTTTAAACACTGACAGATTTCAGACAGATTTTTAGACAGATTTCTTTTTTTTTTTTCTTTCCACAGAAACACTGACTCTGTCAGGAGGTCCACTGACATTGGCACCTTTTAAGATTGGTCTCAAGTTCCAGAAGGGGCAATGTTGGAGTCCAGGGCACAGAGAATGTTTCTCTGCCTGTTTTAGGAAGCCCTGACCCTCAGCAGAACACTGCTTTTAACCTCTGTCCCTGGGAAAAAATTGCCAAGGCTCTGGGATGAGTTGGAGCACACAGGTGTGAACTAGACAGCAGCAGGAATAGTTTGTCACAGGGTGAAGAATTTAGGGTTTTAGGATTTTAATATGAGAGTGAATAGGGGACAAGATGGAGGATTTTGGGTGTTGTCTCCTCTCCTCCTTGTTCTTCTCCCACTCCATTTTCTGTAGCACTGGTGGCACAAAGTCATTGGTTACAGAAAGCAGTGGCATGGGTGCTATGTGAGCAGATTAACAGAAGTTATTGGTAGAAAAGTAAAAACAAGATAGGTGTTAGAAAGTAATTGGACTGATTAGCTTTAGAAGTCCTTGGGTTTGGGTGTTTGCCCTCCATTTTGCCCCATTTTGCCCCATTTTGTGCCTTGCTTTCTGATGTGCTAAGTCTAGTGCACCAGACTTCTGAGAACAGAAAAATAAACAAAGACCAAAGACAGAGAAAACTCAGAGTCTGGCTCCTTCTTCATCCTTGCCAAGAACTCAGGAGGGAACCTCCTCCAGAAGGGCCCAGGAGGAAGGATCCCAGCCGTGTGGGGACCACCAAAAAACACCACAACTGGTGCCCCTCTGTGAGGAACCCAAGGAAAAAAACCCCACAGGGCAACAACTCCATTTAAGACAGACCAAGACAACTGCCATTTTAGAATTATGTTCATCCACAGATCTCCATAATTTGTCTCACTGATGTAACATAGCAAGGAATACATAGAAAATTTGTATTTTTGATAGGTTAGTAGCATGTCCTTCTAACTATATGAAGGTTGCTACCCCTAAGTATCTCTCCTGTTTTAGAATAGGTAAAAAATAAGAACTTATTTATGTCTCTAATTACTTCCATACAAGTTCAAATAGGCATAATTTCTTTCCCCAGATAAACAATATTCAGTTCTTGCACTAATTGCTTCCATTTCAAAACCACAAGATTCTTCCCACTTTAGCTCTGCCATACAGAAATATCTGCCATAGTTATATACACTATTTCTTGTCATTAGACACACTACTACTCTAATTAGCTTCAACAGTTTATACATTCAGTAACTTATTTGCTTTCTTTGAGCTTTTAAGTGCAGAATCTTCTAACCCCTCCTACAAGGCTTTTGCCACAAAAGAAAGAGATGTCTCAATTGATTTTGAAACTGTAAGAATATGTTCTACAGGAACTCCGACAGGTCCTCCACACAAAAGATTAATGAGCAACTCTTTTGGCAGTGGTTCCATATGTTTGCCTCATCTTCCTTGACTATTCTCTTTTTACAGTGCTCACTTTTGGTAATACTAGTTTACAGAGCAAAATATACACATTACTTCTGCGTTACATTACTCATTTTAATGAAAGTGGAAAGGTAGAAACTACCCTGTTCAAGTTTTCCTCACAGAAGCAGATAAAACATAATACAACAAAGGGGGAAAATATATATACTATATATATTTTATACACACAATTACATAGTATTTTGTATAAACATACAGACCATTTTCTATCTATAATATATATTATAAAAATATTACATTATAAAAAACCCATATTATATTATCAAATAATATAGCAACTAATAAAGACTTTTATTTTAGAACTTTTCAATAAACTTTCCAGTTGGCTTCCTCTGACATTCTTCACTGGCCCTGGGGCTAAGTCAAGAGCTACAGAAGCATCGATGTGGCCACCACAGCAGACAGCCCAATGCAAACAACCACTACTAAAGGAACCCTGAATTTGTGTTTTTCACGTTTGAAACTCCGCCCTCCCTTTGAACTTTTGCTCAGCCTCCAACATTTCCAAAAATTACTACCATGACCATATCTGAACTGCCATATTTTCTAAACAGAAAACTAGTCCATATTTGAAGCAGAAAATATTTTCTTCATTTTATTAGATAATTTATCAGCAAGTACTGAAAAGGAAGACATTTTCTGTGTTGACCAGAAATGACAGCACAACCACAAGAAAACACCAGGCCTCCCTGAAAGACTTCAGAACCAGATGCAGTGAGAATCACTGTGAGCAGCAGTCACAAGAACATTTGGTTTTCAACAAAGCGAGGTGTAGTTGTCTTGCCTTTCACACCAAGCAAAGCTAACCACATCTGCTTGATTTTGTAAGTTTTCACATTGCTTTTGTGTCCGTGCATTAGCAGCCTATTTCCATCAGTAAGTCAGTCCAGACACTTAGGCCACAGACTTTAAAGTCTCCGTCTTGTGTCCTCAGGAGTTTCAGAGCAGCTTGGGTCTGTTCTTTGAGCAGCGCAGATCCCTGACAGAGGCAGCTGAAGCGCTCCTTTAATTCTTCCCAGGACAATTCAGCTTTGTCGAGGCAACTTTTAAGCCACCGTCCCTGCAAGGGGTCATAGTGCAAGTGGCTTCCCCAGCAGGTTAAGAGGTCCAAGTAAGATCTGCTTAACTGGGAATAGTGACCAGCTAGGAAGGCAAGATGGGAACACGGCAGGCAAAGGCAGAAGGCAGAAAACCGCTGCTGGTTGCCCAGCAGCCAGGAAAGCAGGATCCCGGCGGTGCATCCGTCTCCCGCAGCACCCTGGTACCCGCCCGGGCTGCTGAGCCCATCCCGATCCCCGTCTCCGGCCCGCTCCGTGCCCTGCCGGAGCAGAACCAGCGCCGCCGCCACCACCCCGAAGGCGCGGGGCCGGGGC
>VXAX01005482.1:196511-207007 GCA_013399835.1 Leptocoma aspasia
GCAGCACGCTGCGGAGCAGGCGGCGGCAGGCGGCGGGCGGCAGAGCGCGGTTCTCCAGCAGCGCCAGCCCCACGAGCTGCGGGCAGCGGCCCAGCGCGGGGAAGGCGAGCGGAGGGCAGCGCTGAGAGCGCCGCAGCCGCCGCGCCAGGGCCTCCCGGAGCTGCGGCCGGGCACGGAAGCGCTCATGGAGGTGCTGGAAGTACCGGGCCCACTCTAGAGCCCTGTCCAGGGTGAGGGGGTCCCAGTCCCGCACCAAGGCGGAGCGGGACACGGCCAGAAGCGCCGGCAGCTGCTCCGCCTGGCCCAGCACAGCCTCCATGGGCCGGGCCGGGCGCTGCGGGTGCGAGCGGCGCCGGCGGCAGCCGGGGCCGGGCCGGGGCACGGGGGGACGGCGTTTGTGGCTCCATTGGCCGAGCGGGGCGTCAATCCGCCCCGCATCGAGCTTTTGTTAAAGGAGTCGTCACTCGCCTTCCGGCCGGTTACCCAGCCAGGAGCGGGAAATGGAGGGGAATTAAAATGGTAAAACCCGAGCAGGATTAATTTATTAAAAAAAAAAAAAGTAAAGCATTCTCCTCTAGGCCCTTCACCATCTTCGTTACGCTCCTTTGGACGCTCTGCAGTAGCCTTATTTCTTTATTACATCATGTCACCTAAAGCCACACACAAGAAGCGAGGAGTGGCTGTTCTCAGGTGCTTGCCTGATGTTCACTGCCTCAGGGGCTTCCACTCGGCTGGGTTACAGGTTATTTCCATCCTCATCTCCTTGGCAGAGCTCCACTCAGTGCTCCCTCGGAGTGTGGAAGTGAGCAGGCTGGTCTGGCCTCTGGCAGCTTCCACAGATGCACCCTGTGCCCCTCCCTGCTCCTTAGGCTTGCAGCAGTGGCATCTGGGTGCTGGAAGGTTTGGGAGCTGCTGGATATTCCTCTGGAAGTTTGCCATGTTACTTTGTTGAGCAACACCAAACGCAGAGACAAACGCACCTACACTCGAGAGAAGGTAAAGAAGAGAGAGACTTTATTTTGGTTTTTACATTATATAGAGTTTTGGGAATGACAATTGATTGGAAGGTGAAGTTACCACCTCTCCAACCACACTGGTCAATGACAAAGTCCATCAAACCTTTCTCCTCCCAGGAGAAAGAACGAAAAACAAAAAGACAGTTAGAAAAACATGTGCATGTTTACAAAAAACAGCGTGAGAAACTCCATCGCAAGAATGAAAACATCAGAAGGCTGAAAAGCGAGAGTGACATTTGCCACCCCTGTGGCACAGCCCTAGCCACTGGAACAGGCAGCAGAGTGGCCTGGTGACAGCCTGGTGAGCCCCCGGTGCCTTTGGCTGAGCTGGGCTGCAGCAATGCCCAGGAGAGCAGGGTGAACACCCTTGTCACCCAGCCTGCCAGGACGTGGCCCTGTGTCCAGTCACGGGGACAACACTGCCAACTGCCCAAGCAACGCCTTTAGCTTTCTGAAAGGCACTAGCAACACCTGAGGCTTGGCTGAAATTTACTGCAGGAACCAGCAATAGAAACCAAACCATAATTCTGTGAGCTACAATACTGTAGGGCAAACCATAATGCTCTTTATGCATCCTCATGCAGAATGTGTGTGCTCTTCTGTACATCCTAGTGCTGCAAATAGTTTCCTCCAAGTCTGTTATTAAACAAATTGCATTTTTGGGTGCAAGGAGTGTGCAAGGACTCTTGGTAGCTTAGATGGTAAGAGACACAACACTTGTAGCTCTGACTTCCATCTAATGTGGGTGAAAGACGAGAAAGGGGCAACAACTTGCTTCTACTGCTTTCTTTTCCACTAAGGAAAACTGAAATGTGTGGACAGAGCCACTGAACCCATTAGAATTCTGTGTCTCGCTAGGAACACGCTGAGAACTGGTCTCATGTCCACAGCTCTTATCTACTTATCTTAAGTACTTTTATAGGATCAGGTGCACAAACTCTTCCATTCTTCCAGCTTGAACCCAACCCCTATTGCTGTGGTTCATGTATTGAAAAAAGATTCTTGACAATAATTTCAGAAAGCTAAATATGATTTATTAAAATGACTCCATAATCAGAGGATTTCGGGCTATAATGTGCCCAGGTACAGAGCTCAGATGTTTCTTCTTCACTGCCCTGTACAAGAATCCTAGAATGCTCACAATATCAGAGAGATAACAGTCCTTCACCTCATAGGTTGAAATAGAACCCATATCTCCCATTGCTAGGAGACAGGCAGAGCAATCTAAAAACATCTTTGAAGAACACACAGATATTTTGTTTATAGAAAACTTATCTAGAGTAAAAAAACAGCAAAAAGACGTTTTCCTACGGGAAAATTCATCTGCAGGCTGCACCCAGAGAAACTTGTAACGTGTTCTAGCAACAAAGCCCCTTTTTGGGTACCTGTTAAGAACTGTCTTAAAGAACTATCTGTTTTAGAGATCATCTTAGCAGAACCCTCTGAAAATAATATTCCATAAAACTTGAGTCATAAAGGCTGGCTGGGGCTAAATGTGTTGGAATTTTGATATGTAATACTTTATGTATTACATATCAAATGTGCATAGTTTTACATATGGTTCATATATATGTATACATATATACGTATATATTTACATATATACATATCTATGTATACTTTAAGTACTCATATGAAGTAAAGCATGCTCAGACTAAGCTTAGTCTAGCATCACAGGTTTAGTGTTGAACAACAAAGTGTCTATAAGAGTATTGGGAGAAAAAAAATATGAATGTTTAAGAATAACAACTAAAACTTCTTTCCTACTTGTAGATTCTGCATATTTCCATGACACTTAAATTGCTGTCATGCACAAGAGCTCAGGGAGATCTCATAAACACATTTCACATTGTATTTGGTTATATTTTTCATTTACATAAAATGATATATAAAAATCTATGCAAGAGAACTATGTATAGAGCTATTTATATATATGTCTGAGTTCTAATAACAGAAATAATTTGGATTATTCACTTTCATTGCCTTAATATCCTGAAAACATCTCAAAATTGTCAGATACTACTCCTTTGCTGCTCTATACAGTGTCTTTACAAATAATCTGTGTATTCAGAGAGAGCTACACTAAAGCACATACATGCATATAATGCTGGGTAGACATTTCTTTTTTGGAGCGCTGAGGCTTTTACGTATCTGTTGTTTCCATTTTCATGTCTCCAAAGCTTTTATGTGAATTTTTCTAGCACATTTCTCATTATTCTCTCAACTTGTACTCTACTGAATGGCTGCAGCTTCCAGACATATAACCTGAAAAGTCCTGGGAGAATTTACATAAAGACAATAAAACCAAGGAAATGGAAACCACAGAATGTATACATAATTTTTTTTCAGTCTTTGCTAAGAAGCTCATTGGTTAATATTTACAAACTAATCTGATTTTCCATTTTAACATCCTTTTCACTGTGAAGCAAATGTGGGAGAGTGGGATGGTAAGAATCATTCTTGAAGTGAGGAGGAGCTTGTATGTGAATCTCATTAAGGTTAAAAGATTTTACTTTTCTCCATCCTAGTATATCAAGAAGAACATCCCATTAAAAAAATCATATAAATGTCTGAATCAAGCAAATGTTAATGCAAAGCTTTGAAGGGATTTTTCTTCCTGTTTAAGAAGATTGTAAGGGTTTTTTTGTTTGTTGGTTTATTTATGTAAACACATAGAAAGGAATACTGGATTCTCTTATCTACATTTATAATGTTCTCTAAAAGCAGATCTTTAAAACTCATACAGCCACTTCCAGGATAAATAGTACAGTAAAACAATTTTGGTTTTTATTGAGAACTGCTTGCTAATAGCACGTTGTGTACCTGTCTCAAAAATGCCTCTAGCAGCTAAAGTTTTTTTCCTAACTCCAGAGTTTTTAACTTAATGGTGTTCTTTACGTTTTTTTCCAATTTTTACTGAAAACAAAGGTACTTAATTAGTAAAAAGGCTCAGAACCCAAAGTGTTTTGGGGTTGCGGTTTCTATAGTAGTTAGGTTTGTGTATTTCGTGTAAATTGCAGATTATTTTGGTTGACTTGATTCCTAGTCTAGTGCACTTAAGGGTATGTATAATGGCAAAAATTGGAGCTTTTGTGCATATCCAAAAAGCATGACAATATAGGTAACATGTGTACTACTATATGCTAGTTCATAGCTGGTCCTGAAATGTTGCCGTTAGCTTTTCCAATTAACAGGGTTCCCTTGTACTTGCAGAAAATAACAATGGGCTAAAAAAAAAAAGGCAGCAGAGATGAGATTCTAGCACAAAGGATATTTGCATAAAACTAAAAGCCAGCAAAAGAAAATTCTTGTGTAGTTTGCACCTGGGGATGGGGTGATGGGTGAAGATGAATTCCTAGAACTAAAGGAAAAGTCTAAAGGAAAAGTCTAAAAGAAAAGTCTGATTTACTAAAGGGTATTTTTGTTGTGGGGTTTGTTTTTTTTTTAGGGCGGGGTTGGTGTTCTTGGTTTTTTTGGTAACAAAAAGTAGCAGTATTAAACCTGGAAATAATAGCAGTATTAATAGTAGCAGTATTAAACCTGGAAATAATAAAATTTGTATTAATTCCATTTGTTCTAACACAAAGAGCAAAAACGCTACTCTTAGTAGAATCTACTGTTGAAAGTATCTTCATATTTATTGGTATTACAATAGCTTTTTGTAACTATTGCTATATAGCTATTATAGCTGTAGCTATTGGTAACTTCATCAAGGAATAACTACTCTCTCAGAAATGTATTTTGAGTTTTATATTCTGTGTGGAGAAAATTATATGAAACAACGAAAAAACGTTGTGTCTGGTTTTCTCTCTGTGCAATGCTGATGCTCATCAACATTGGAAAGAGTGTGGAGTTCTGTTAACTGACAACCTACAACCCTTGGGGGCTGGAATTGGTTCCCTTGCTTTTTGTAGAAAGAGTTGGAGCTAATAGTTTCTAGAAAATGGACAATATGGATCAAGTCTTCCAGGCAAAACTTGCTGATATTGGCTGTTCTACAGGTCTGAGGGAGTTAGGCACCTTGCCACAATAGCAAGTCAGAGGGAACTGGATGCCCAAGAGTCTTGAGAGCTCTTGAAAATTTCTGTACTAAGAGGGATGATTGTATCCAAGTTAGGGATCCTCATTCATGCAGTGAAAACATCCTGTGCATCTGGCAGCAATCAGGATTTATATGGGAAACTCAACAGTTTGTAGTCTGGGTGTAACTCACCTTAACTCAGTAGGTAGTGCAACTCACCTTCTACTGCAGGAGAGAGATGGTATGAACTACAGTACAGAAATTATTTATCCCAGGAAAGAGTCCAGAGCATTTCCCTGGGAGTAATCTGAGTAATTTTTCAATCTCAGAATGCAGTTTGGTTCTATTTGCTTTGTTTTTTGCTATCAAAATGGTGATTTCACTACACTAAGTTGTGGTGGGTTATTGTTGTGGTTTATGCATTGAAGAAAAGACTCTTGATGACAAATTCAGAAGGTTAAAATGATTTATTAAAATGACTCTATAATTCTAGTATTTTTCTATATCTGCTCAGCAGAGAGCATTCCATGCTCCTGCTGCTGTTTCATCTAGGGAATGTGTGCGTCTAGTTTACAATATCAGAAAAATAAAGTAATTTTTAGCTCTGTCTCCTCATAGGTAGGAGGAAGCTAACCAATTCCATGTCTTTGAAAAACAGACACAAATATTTTGTTTACAGAAAGTTTATACAGAATAAAAGACAGCAAAAAGATGTTCTCCCATAGAAAAATAATTAAAAAGCTTACACACAAAAAAACTCACAATAGGTTTACAACAACAGTGGGTAACCAGTCCCATCACTGCTTGGAATTCAGCCTATGGCAGGCAGCAGGAAAGCAGAACAGTTTCAGCCAACCTCAGTTAGGAAAACATGCCCAAGGCATTTGGCTATAGCATAAAAAGAGATGCATCAGGCTCTCCCAAGAGGAAAACTAAATCGGTACACTGTTGAACAAAACCAACTCGTTATTTCCACATTGATATGGTTAACAGAATAAAGAATCATTCTCAATGAAGGAAAGGATAAACTGGGAAAGGATGATCTGTGGATTGCAGGTGCTGAAGTAACATCCTAAAAATATAAACACTAGTCTTCTGTCAGCAACTAGCTGTTCCCTTACCATGTTTCAGATTGTAACACTGTGAACTGGGAATTTTCTCCTGAAGGAAAAATGTCCTTACATGACGTATAAAGTCACAGAGATGATTCTGCTATGGATCAACCTCTTCACAACAAGAATGCTTGTAAAAGAGGTAATACACTAAAAAAATGATATTTGTAATTTGTTGAATCTTCAGTCTGTGACACCAAAATGTTTAATATTGCCTCACAACCCTCATGAGATACACTTGATAATCATGTTATAGATTGTAACTCTGAAGCATCTGGAAGATTAAATAACTTTCCCTTAATAATGTAAATACTTTGAGATCACACAGAGATTTCTTGTTTTGGTATGACAGCAAGTGATAACCAGAGCCAAACTGGGATTATTCCCAAACCACCTTATTTCCCTTCTCTATTAGCATTTTACCAGATACATGGCTTGCAGGATAAGGAAAAGGAAAGACAGGGAAGGGAAATAAATGCAGGGTGCTTCTATAAATCAACTTAATAAATCAAGGCTATCTTTATACAACTTCTGGTGTCCACTGGCATCAGACTATTTTATGAGATTATGTTTTATGAATGTCTACTTTACAGATGGGAAAACTAAAATAAAAAGTGGTTTAGCAAAACTCATAGGACAGATACATTTGCAGAGCTGGGAAAAGGAACTGAATCTCCCAACCCCATAAGACAGGAATAACTTATTAAATGAGCTGGCATTCACCCTGTTTCACTTGGCAACATAGTAGGGTGCAGAGGGAATGGTGTTCTTTCCAACAGGAGTGCTTTGATGATGACACTGTAACAGAAGAATGAAAAGGAATGCTGGACTTGAAGCATTCCTTAAGGTATAAGATTGCCTGCTTGAACTGTGAGTTGAAAAAGAAGTCCTGGAAAAAATAGCAATAGAGGTGGTACCTTAACAATAGCTTCTGAGGAAACTTAATTTGGAATGTTGATGGAGAAAGTGTAGGCTTAAGGGATAAACGCTGTGTCAGAAGCAGCAGGAAAAAGATTGGGAGAACTGTGAAGGCAGCGTGGGAAGAAACTCAGACTTGCAGAAACCCAAGTGTGCACCTAATTTTCACCTGTAAGGACCATCCTGTCTCCCTTCACATTGCTAGCCAGGCAATGAATTTTGAATTTCCTTGTTACAAAGGCAGGTTTATTACAAATTACACGTTTTGTGACTGTGCATCACTTAGGACAGGGTAGAATTTTTTGCTTCACCCACAAAGCGATGTGAGAAAAGTAGAACTGAACTTGTGAGCTAGCCAAAGTATCTTCTGATTTATGGGACTTTGATATGGAAACAGGATCCTAAATTGGACTGCAGAATTGTTCCAGTGACTAGGGTAGTGTAGTTTGATGAAATTGTTTTCATTAGGTAGTCATTAGGGAAGAAAGACATGTTTGTCTCACATAAAATACCTCTGTATGCCACCTATTTCCTTAGGGATTGACCTTAACATTTTTATCTGGAGGTATCAGATCAGTACCTCTCTCACTGAAATACATTTTTCCCCATTCAGTAAAATATTACAACTATGTCTCTGACAAGTATAGACTGAAATGGTCTGGGAAAATATCAGTGTGGTTATGATGAAGCTAGGAAGACTTCTCTGTAAGAAGAGATTTAAAACTATGTCTATAGTTATCTGCAGTTCTCTCAGATTTGGAATAACTGCTGATAATTTTGTTCTTATGAACTAGGCTCAAAAAAAAAAAGCCTAATCTGATTTTATTAATGCGAGTTTCACTGTAAGGGATAGAATTGGGACCTGGTTAACTATAAACAAATTCAACAAACTATTTTCATACAAAGCCCAATAACAAAGGGAATAAGTTAAAGGGAAGGAAAATTGAAGCAATGGATTTTAATGATTAAAGGGAAACCTAGATCTGTGTCAAGAGAAGGAAGTCATCCAGTCATATCAGAACATGTGGACACAGGAGGCTGAAAGTGTGGGGACCTAGGATTGATTATGTGGAGGACTAACGAAAATGATAGCATTTCACTAGGAAAGTTTTGTGTATTTCCTCCACAAAGGTAAGCAAGGCTGTTACTGAAATAACCTTCTGTAGAAAATGTGTTTCTGTTGGGGCTCCAAAGTTACTGTGTCAAATTTGAAAGCCAAATTCTAATGCTAAAGGGTGGAAGAAGTGTGAGTCTCAGTTTGTTCATAATTGTGATGGTGCTACTGAAACTTGCACAGCATTCACATAATGCTCATTTCAGATGCATACTTGGCACTGTTTCCATCCCTTTTTCTTGAGTAAGAGCTGCTCTAACAGCCAATTTTTTGTTTTTCTTAACTCTTGCACTGGATGTTACATATTGCTTGTCTACTATCAATCCTCAATAGAGAAAGATACATAAATAAAGTATCTACGAATACTCTCATGTTATTAGATTGTGTAGAAAGGAGCCCACAACCAACTTCAGCTTCAAAATATTACACCTGCTTTTCTAGTCCTTCCCACTGGTACCTGTGCAAAATGCTCACACAAGATTTACTGCATGGCATCTGGAGAAGCCTCAGCTTAACTCCCTGTGCAGAAGTGCTCCTAAACTTCGTAGGAATCTTCTAAGTTCAAGAGAATGTGAACCATGAGAAGCTTCCAGTCAAGATGTTACTGTTGCTTAGGGATGCTTAAAAACATGCTTACTGTTTTTTCAACTTCTCTAGAAATTGGCAGGATTTTAAGTACAAGGGACATTTTAACAAAATTTGTCTTCTCATCTCAAGCTGGTTTTTATACTGAATTGACATAAATTGGATTTAAATTGCTGCTCCTTATTAAGTAACAAATAAAATCTTTCTCAAGGTCAGGTAAAAAATTGTAAGATAGTCAAGTGCATGCAGGAATCAGCTCATCATTGGTTCCAACCCAGTGCATTTTTTAGGATATATTTTTAGCACTTTTTTCCTCCTCTTTTTTTTTTTTTTTCTGAGCAAAAGATTGGATGAGCCCGTGAAAAGAGTCATGCCCAGGGGCATTAAAATTTTGCTAACCAGATCAAAATTTAGTTCTGTGCTGTTACTCACATAGTACATGGCTAGAGCTCATCATAGTTAACTGATCTATCAGCATGCTGATGAATTGCTCTCATTTAAGTAGCACTCATCACAGCAGTTAACAGTCCATCAGAAAGGCATAATAATAGTATAGGAATACAATAAATAACAAGAGTGCATTTGATTGGCCAGGAATGAATATCTGCTACTCAGAGAATAGGAATTTGCTTATAGTGCAATTATTGAGAAATAGCCCAGCATTAATTACACAAATCAAGTTTTCCCAGCAGATCAGTGTACAAAGAAATTAATGTAAATAAAAAATAAGGGTCAGTTTGATGAGTATTTCAGCAATCAAATTTTAAAAATTCAGTATAATTATAGATAATGTGTTTTGGCTAGAACAATTTAATTGACTCTACACTGAAAGGGAAAAATAAGTACCCTGTTTGTCTGGACCACTCTTATTGAAAGTGATAGCATGATGCCATTAGGGAACTCAACAAGACAATCTACATTCATGCATTAAGAGAAGCAGAAGTCTGAACATCTGTTTCCCCCTATTGAATTTACAAAAGGGGCTTCGCTGAGCAGGGAATAAGTGAACAAACAACAGTTGGAGAAGGTTATCTCTGACACTTAACAAAATGGTAATATCACAAAAATGACGTAAGGTGAGAATGAAATGTCTGAAATAACGGTGTGCTAAAAGTTAGCTTGGCAAATGAAGCACAGATAACAAGAACAAGCCAAACCTCTGCCTATCACTCTTTAAAATGTGTAATATGATTGATCAGTTTATGAACAGCAAACTTTTTTATTCAAGATGTACAAGGTGGCATTAAATGGTTTTGGAGAAATATGCAATAAAGTTCCAAAAAATATTTCTTTAGCCATAAAAAAAAAAAAGTGACAATTGAAAGATGTGTCTATAAGTTAAAAAATTCCAGAGATAATAGTCAACTTAAAGAAAAAAACAGAGTTTTATCTTGGATGTGACATTTTCTTTTCTTCTTTTCTTTCCGTTTCCACAACCACGAGTGTTGGAAAGGGAACAATAATAAAAGAGAAATGGAACCAAGAATCAACTCACTGCCAAGGGCTGTAATACAATATCTCAGCATTTCAAGGGTAAATCAGTGCGTTTGCCGTCCCCCTGAAAAAATTAAGTATTAAACTTCCGTTGAGTCCATGCGGACCGCTGAAGGGTAGGAAATCGGTGTCAGAGAGGAAAAAAAAGAAAAGAAGAAAAGAAAAGAAAAGAAAAGAAAAGGGGGGGAAATGGGGGGGAAGGGGGAAGTGTAAAAAAAAAACTCCACCCCAAAACA
>VXAX01005482.1:207647-264144 GCA_013399835.1 Leptocoma aspasia
CCTCCCGCCCGCCCCGGCCGAGGTGCGAGCCGTGCCTGCCGCAGCAGCGGGGCTCGCTGTCAGCCTCACGGCGGAGCTGGCCACGCGGGCTCCTTTAAATTGAGGGCGTTTCGTGTGTCTGGCCGGCTGCTCTGGAGTTTCGAGAGAAAGGGGCCGGAGCGGAGCGGGAAGGTGATCTTTGCCCGGCGGCTCTTCGGTGGGGAGTAGGTGCTTTTATTTCCTTCCTCTCGCTGTGCCGGGGAGGCCGCGGGGTACGTCGGGGGAGCAGCGGGGCCGGGCTCGGCGGGCACCGCGCCGCCGCTGGCTGGCTGTGGGGCTTTGCGGGGTTTTCGTGTGGATTTTTTTTTTTTTTCCTCCCGCTCTCTGACCTTGGGAGTTTGAAAGCATGGCGGAGGCGGAATGAGAGCGGGCGTGGGTGTGTGGCGGAGGTTCTGCCGTGGTTCTCCCGGGGCTCGCCGCCGTGAAGGATGCGGGTTGCTGGCGGGCTGCCCTGGGCATCCCGCGGAGGGCCGGGGGCTGCGGCGGGTTTTGCTTGGTCCTGCCCCCGAGGGGCAGACCTGGGAGCAGCGCTTCCAGCACTCATGGCAAAGCCATTAGCTCAGCCTGACTGCGGAGGGGCCTCGAGGAGAACAAACGCATCGGACTCCGCGGCGGGTGAGAGCGGGGCGGGCAAGGAGGGATGGGGGATGGCTCTTACTCACTGTGCACTCACCCGTGGCCCCAGCCTCTGGTTTATCTTTGTGGCTTCTCTAGGTAGCCCTGGGGTGCTGGTACTGCGAGAGGAGGAGGAGGAGGAGGGTGGGTTTGTAGGTTTGCGGGGAATGCAGTGCCCGCACGCCGGGCTGCGGGGCGGGAGCAGCCGGGCTCCGCTGCAGCGCCGGGCGCTCCCAGCTCAGCTCGCCCCGGAGCCAGCAGGACGAGACCCCTCTTGTGCCAAAAGCCGCCCTTGCAGTGCTCTGGGTTTCCTCTTCAGGCTCTAATTTCCGAGGGGAGTTGCACTTTTAACAAGGCTGCGTTTCTCCGCTAACGCTCTGCGTGTAAGGAGTGGAGGTTGCTGTCCCTGTCTGGGATTGCTGTGCGCATCCTGGAGCGGTGGTGTCACCTGAGCCTGCTGTGTCTGCATGCTCCTAGGGGAACACAGCTCCTGGGACACGGGGACAGATGCGCTGCAGGCTCCCCAGTGCAGTTTCAGCATACTTCTGACATTACTTTGCAATGAAAAATGAACGGAGCGTTATTGCTTTTCCATGTACGTGATGTATTTTTCGTTTCATCGCGAAGTAGATGCTGTGCCAAGTGTAACAGTTTTGTGAGTGTTTTGTGACGTGGACTGTGATTTAATAGGAAGTTTTTAAATAGGACATTCCTAAATTCATATTGTATGGTGCCACAGGCCATTTGATCAGGATTATACCACCCTTGTTGGAACCATGCTCAAACCTATCTGAAGGTGGTGAATTGCTGAAGAGTCATCCTCAAGTTCTAGCTGCCACTTATTTTATCCTACTGACTTATTTGGTCACTTTATTTATTTTACCTACAGTCTTATTTAAATTGGCACACTCACTATCCACTGTACCTCTTCAACTCCACTTTACACCTCTCAGTTAAACTTAACACTAATTTCAGGAGAGGATTTAGAAATGGAACATCATAATTAAAAGCAAAGCTGATGATTGGAAGTCAGCTTGTAGTACTGTTTGCATAGTGTTCTTGCAGCAAGAGACACTTCTTGTGAGATGTGATACGTCAGTTTAAATATGTATTTCTTTTTCTAACTGGTGGAGGTTGCAACTTCTTTTGTACTAATTTTTAATGGCTATTTTGCTTAGACAAGCAGAAGGACATATAGTAAGAGCCAGGAATCAACTTCAAAGGTTTTGGACAGTGTTGGGAATCAGGCTCAGCTTCCAGAAGTTACAATTTTATGAGCAAGTAGATATTGAATATTCCTAAAGTTTTGTTTTTGTCTGTGTGATAAAGACTTTCTGCTTCCCCTTTGGTAAGGGGGACATTATCAAGGCAATAACATTGTTTCTACTAGGCATAGTCCTGAAAATGTCTAGGTTTCCAATGACTAGAACAGATTTTTAAGTGCAGTTAGCTTTGTTTTGGTCTGGCCTCAGATCAAGGCCCTTACAGGTATAAAGTATCAGTAAGCTGTTGTGCCAGGTTCTCCATCCTCCCTTCTAAGTACTGCACACATTTGTAATGTATATTCATAATGTAAAGGACAAAGGCTTCTTGTGATTAAAACTTACTCTATCAATGTAGATCACATTTTGATGTAAGCCATGAAAAATTCTAATTGATTAATGAGTTTCAGATGGTGGTTCCCCTTCAGTGCCCCTCCCCCTGCTCCTAATGTACAGTATGCTCCAAGTTAATCTGGGAAAACTCCAGAAACCTTGGGCTAAATTGGTTGTGGTGTAGTTTATAAGGATAATAAAATATCTAGAAAAATTAAATTTCCTTATAAAGATATGCTTGCTGCATTTGTCAGCTTATGTTTTATCTGCTTGTTTAAAGTAGTCAGCAAAGTTAATATTACATGTGAGGTACATGTATGATAATGCAGACAAGAATTACCTGTTGTTTCTTACAGAGGGGAAAGCTCTGCAAATAGCTCTTGAAGAGGAAATATGCAAGATAGTAGCAGAATTACTTTAAAAATGATTGTGTTTATGTGTTAAAGGCCATAATGAGCGTGATTAATCTTCTGTAGTAAACTGGAAATTGAAGGTGGTAAAGATTGACTAAGTAACATCTAACAGTGAGTGGCAAGTCTCTGGGTTTTTTCTTACTGCTCCTTTTAGTCCATTTTTAGGATTTCAAGAAAGGCAGCCTTCACAGTTTCATTTGGGAAAGTCATTCCACTGTCTAGCAGATCTCACCATAGGGAACAGTTTCCTTACATTAAAAAATCAAAAGTTTTTAGTTGTTTTTGTGGCTCTCAAGGTAAGGCATTCATCTATCTTTTTTCCCTCTTTCTGCATATATGTGTGTGTATACACATATGTGTATATATGGGTGAGGGGGTGGAAAAACAAGAGCAGCCTTTAGTCTGTGAACTGATGTTATACTCTCCAAATCTGAAAAATTATGTCTAACACTGAGACAGGAAAACTGAAGTAAGTTTTAAAATGTGAATGTATTTATCCTTGGTTGTGCTACATCTATAAAACTGGCACTTGATGACGTGAAGGTGGTGATTGAAATATGGGTCCCAAATTGTGGGCAGCTTCATTTCTACTTGCACAATTCTGCATTTTGTTCTGCAGCTTAATCTGTTTGTGAACACTGAATCTTTTTTTTGCACTCAACTTGCTGTTACAGTTAGTGAATGCTGCATGCAGTCCACTTAAACTCTAGTAAAGTTTCAAAAGTTCTGTTCTTTTCCATCTGGTTGAGGTGATTAGAACTAGCAGGGAGATCCAGCAGAGACCCTTGCCAAATACACTCATGAGCTCTGTTCTGGCTTTTGATCCTCTGTCTCCTCTCCTTCCAGGCTGGCTGCTTTCCAGTGGTATTACCTTCTCTCTAAGACAGCAGGAGATTGTCTGCATTTAGAGCTGATACCCCTCTGTCAAAGCCAATGCACAGTCTAGGGCTCAAGTTCCAGTTCCTTCAGAGGAAAACTTGCTGATCTTGTCTGAGCTGCTGTTTCCCTTATCACTGACAGTAAGGCAGTTGTGTGTATGATGTTTAGTTTCTTCTGCAGCTGGTGGCTCACATGCTTCCTCAGTCATACTGTAACAGATCTCATTGCACAAGCTTAAAGCCTGCATATTTAATCCTGGGAAGATTTATGGAAAAGATTCCTTGAACGCAGGCTCTGAGGCAGAGTTGTGCCATCTTCTGTTCCAGCTGTTGCAGCCTTGTAGAGCAGCTAGGCCATTGAACTGGCAGATGTGCAGGTCTCCAGTCCTGGATAACTCTGGTTTGGCTGCCCAGTGCCTGGGTGGGCCAAGCCTGATGTCTGTGCACAGTGTCCCTGTCAGGTTGTTATGGTGCAAAGCTCACGTCATGTAGGAGCTTTGCATCACGGGTGATTTGACTGATCACTGTAGGGAGCTCTGCATTTGCTCTATGATGGTTTTTTTTCCCCCTCCATAGACACTTCTAACTTATTTTTATTCTTTTCTAACTGAATACAAAGAAAAATAGTTGTTTCACTAGATATTTAACTTCTATGCTAAGAAGTCAAGTCATAAAGAGCAGGTGACGCAGCAAGACTTCTTCATTCTTGACCTGGAAGGATTGTATGTAGGAGCAGGCTGAAAGAAATGGCTCAAGCCCCTTTTTGTTGGAGAATTAATGCACACGTTGTAATTGGGAACCAGGCTGAAGTGACAATGAAACTCATGTATAGGGAGCAGTGCATAGCCAGCTCAGTATAGGCTGTTATGTATGTATGCTGGAACTGGATGGGTCATTTGGAGTAAAAACTTACTGGTTTATATGATTAGCTAGCAGGGTGGAGCACATTCATTTTCTTTCTATGTATATCTATGCATACATGCAAGCTTTTATTCCTGTCCAAGCATTTTTCCTATACAGAATATTTTTTCCTCCCTCTTTATACTCGGTTCAAGAAAATTATCACAATTTTACAGGTAAGGAGGGTGGTTGGAATAGGAAAGGGAATTGAATCTGGGGATCTGCAACTGTAAGTGCTTCATTGTGCATCCAGTTTTACTTTCTAGATTAAACAGTCTTTGCCTCCTGTGTGGTTTGAGTACAGTGTATCATTCTTGATTCCTTTTTTCCTACCTGTTAACCCCAACAAAAGCCAGTAGAAACACAGAAGATCACTTGTTTGACTCTCATTGCTTTCACCTGATGATCACTGATAACAATCATCAGATAGAGTAAGGTTACACTGCTGGCAAAATACAAGCAGTGAACTGCAGTACACAGATAACTAAATGCACTACTCTAAAGCAAAATAAGAACTTCACTGTTCAGTAGGAGCAAGCAGAGAGAAATAGGACCTTTTAGTGTGTTGAATCTGATACACATTTCTGGGTGCACTGTAAACCATCCCACACTGAATTCTTCATCTAGACAATGAGGCTAAGAATTTGAGATGTCATCCTCTTATTGAGAGAGGTCGAAAAAAGGGTTGTGCCACATAAATATGAACTGTAACAAAACAGGATGAAAAGTAGTCAGAGACTCTTCCTTGTCTACATTCTGAATAGTAGGGGAAAGCTTTAAAGCATTTAGAGGTAAGTTTTGAAAATGCTTCTGCATATCACGTCAGCCTTAACAGTTTATAGAGAAGTGTAACATTCTATAAAATATTTGACATGTTTGCGTTGGCTAGTTTTAAATAGCTATATATATATGATGATTTGATGTTGCTGCTAGAAAGTAGTGAGATTAGGAAACCCAATATTTTTTGGCTACTTCATTCATACTTTGTCTGCCAAAAGGAAAGGATGAAATAGTTGTTGGGGCCAGAGGCTTGCCTCGGCTGTGGTGATGTATCCTTGAAAGCTGCTGTCTACCTCTGATGCAAGCTAGTCCATTCCTCTGACCAAATTCCTCACTGATAAATTGTCAACAAACTTCTCTTCAGTTCACTAAAAAGTAAATACATTAAGACATTTTAAGGAAGAGAGTTGAAGGTGTCTGAGTGATGAAACAAGGGCCTGGCCTTCACCACTGAAGAATCTTCCAAAGCTGTCACCTTCACCCAACCACAGCATTTTGGCTTCTTTGTGGATCTCAATTACTATGTGATGGAGTTCTAATGTGTATCTGCTAGTACAATTGATGAAGTAGGTGAACTTTGTGCTGAAACTTGGGTACTTCAGTACTAAAGTATTGTGAAGGCTTAAGCTGAATTTAAAAAGTTCAGTAGCAATCAGTGTTTGCATGAAGAATAATTCAGAGCTTGAAAGTTCCTGATGCTTGCAGTTTGGTAACTGACCTCCAGTGTCACTTGTAGAGTTTGTCACAGGAGATACTCTGCTCCTTGAAAGATGAGCTTTAATTTTTTAAGAATTAAAAGTCCAAGGTAGGAATTTGGTGGATTTTATTGAAGTGTGGGGCAGTTTTTCAGAAAAGAAGTGGGGAAGTGAAAAATTTGGGATTTTTTTGGAAATGAAATAGAAGAAAACTTACACAGAGGTAAGGTTGGCTTGTATGTGATTTATCTGTAATTCTTGAGGCTCTCCATCCATATTTCTCATTCCCCAGTCCTCACTTTGCATGCCCACTTCACAAATGAGTGCATACATTATTTTAATTCAGGGCTACTATTTCAAGCAGACCTAGTACCAGTAGAGCGATGCACAAATAATTTTCACCTTCTTGAGACTTTTGTCACCTGTCTGGCTGGCTTTTGTTATCTTTCCAGTTTCTCATCCTGAGAATGTGTGTTATGAAAACTACCTTAAACTCAGAATACCCTTCTTGTCTCTCTTTTTTCTTCTTACTACCACAGTTACTGAGAAACTGAAGCACCCTTGCATCCTCCAAAATCTTTGTTCTCACACTTTTTTTCCCTGAATGAGTCTCAAAAGTTTCTTGGGACTTTACACAGCCTGATTGCTGAGCTAGGTCAGTATGAAATATATTTAAAGACAACACTGTATTTTAGAGACAAATGGAAATAACATCTCTATTCCCCAAATTCTCTACTCTGCATTTCCACAGAAACAGGCCACAGACTGATGTGGAAACCCAGGCTGCTTCCATGTAGCTGTTTAAGAAGCCTTCCTTCTGTTTTGTCTTGTCTTAAAGAAATGCAGGCTTGAGAGTGCAGAATTCCTTCAGCCCAGCAGTGTCAGCAGCCTGTGCTGGAGCTGGCTGGCTGTCAGGCATATCATAATGTTGGTGATTAATTAGCCCCAGGTTCCCACAGGGCATTTCATATACGTGCTCTTGGAAGTGATGCAGTAGGGTGAAAGAAAAGGGTATTGCCTGTTGTTTTCTCCTTGACACAGCCCAGCTCAGTGTGGGTGCCAATTGTGGCCCTTCTAGCAGGACAGACCCTGCGTAGGGTTTCATGATTAATATTGCTCTGTTTATCTGTGAAATATAAAGTAACAATAAATTTAGGTTGGAAGGGACCTCCAAGTGTCATCCAGTCTAACCCCCTCCACAAAGCATGTGTGAACTGTGGAATTATTCCCAGTGAAGAGATGCAGGGTCTAACTCATTCCTTTAGTGAAATAGTTCTGCTTTTTCTGTTGTATTATTCCAATTTGTGTGTAAAGAGAAACAAATTGCAGGATTTTCCTAAATATTTAGATATATATACTCAGGAATAAGAACTCTCTCTTTTTCTTCCTTTTTTTTTTTTTTTATTTGCATTTAATTTTTTAAATTGCATTTAATTGCATTTGCAATTGAATTACCTCTGCACTATCATTGCAGAGGTAATTCAAGAGAACAAACTAATTTCAGTTCTGGCTCTCACAGTATCAGTGGGGGTTACAGACTCCAGAAAGTGGTCAAAATTATTTGAAGGTTCTTTCTGGAAAGCAAGTGTGTGATAGATACTTGCTCTTTCCCATGTAATCTTTGGAGACAAATGGTGTCAGTTATCTGTCTTGCCTCTGTTTCTATCCCAAATGAAGCAGTGGTTTGAAAGGCTAATTTATGTGGTTCTGAGTGACTTAGAGAAACTTTAAATGTACTGTCACTGAAATTCCTTAGCTGTTGGTAGCTTCTAGTCTGAATCAATCTATTTGAAGAGTGACATTCCAGACTGATTTTTGCAGAACTAACAGTCTGAGTGTTCTCCCTCCCCTCCCTTGCAGCCTGCCCTAAATGAGCAGGTATGATTTGAATTTAATTAACCAGGAAGCCATAAATCCAAGCTGACATTTTTACAAAGTCAGTTTCACAACAGAGCAGTGCATAAGTTATGTACTTCAGTCTGCTTTAAACTCCTCTGCTTTCAAAGAAACTTTGATACATAAGGATTTTTTTTTGTTAGAAAAATGTAAAATCTACCCATAATTCAGAAATATGTGTTTATACAAGAGAATAAATCTTTTTTATGTATGTTTTTGCTTCTCCCCAACTGAAAAAAAATTGTCTAATTTCAGTAAGAAGTATATTTGTAGTGAAAGCTGTGCCTATCTCAAGGGCAGGCTAAACTTCAGGACTTGAGGTGAGGTACTGTCAACAAGAGCTTATGCAGATCTTTTTGCAAACATGGAGTTTAGTTACACAGTAAGGTAAAAAATGCTGGAGTATTTTAATACAAGTGTTAAGATATCCCAAACACCATTACATACATTTGGAAAAGTCAGTTACAGCACAGTTTTAGGGAAAGGCAATTTTTTTTTTTTTTACATTTAGTAAATATTGCCTTTTTTGACAAGGAAATTGGTTTCAGTATTTTTGTTATTCAGGCCATAATGGATAGTATAACAAATTGTTCCTTTTTTATGCTGTTGCTTTTAAAGTCACAAATATCTCTCACCTGGTATGAAAGGTATGCAAAGGACAGAATAAAAAAGTGTTTGCAGATTCATAGATTGAAGGCAACAACAGTGGCTCCTGTGGCTGACACCATTTAACACATCGTGTGTTAAAAATTAGTTGTCCTATCTGAAACTAAAGTTTCAGTAAGTCATCCCTGAAGCAGAGGAGAATTTGGGAAGTGGTAAGTGTGGGTGACCAACACTAGCTGTTCTGCTGCTTTCTGAAGAAATAATGCTATTCAGTCAATATATTTGCTGTAGCTTTTTCTTTAATCATTTTGAAGCTGTAGAATAGGTTGTTTGCATTTGATTACAGCATTTATTAATTGTTAAGAATTTTGCTGTAGGAGCATAATTTGGTTGTTGCCAGGTTTTTCCTGGGCACGATCCAAAAATCCCTGAAGCTCTCCAATTAATGTGAATGGGTATTGGGTCAGGCACCCTAGTGAGTTGTTATCTTTGTGCAAAATGTTTATTTTCATTTGATTTTAATAATTCCTTGAAGAACATTTTGTTGTGTTGGCAACGTATCTTGGTGAGTACAAATGAAGTTAACATTTATCTGTATGACTTAATCACTTGCAAAATAAATCCATTAACAAAACAAAGTTTCAGCCACTGGTGTTTGCAGCCATGTGTTAGATCCACATCTGTTTGTCTGATATCTGATTTCTTAGGTTTGTGATTGCTGTTGTCACTTCTGAATCACAGCATGGTTCAGGCTGGAAGGGGCTTTAGAGACACCTCATTCCAGCCCCCTGGCAGAGACACCTTTTACTGGACCAGTTCCTCAAAGACCTGTCCAACCTGGCCTTGAACACTTCCAGAGCTGGGGATCAGATTCTGGTTGGGATTATCTTCTACAATTCCAAAAACGGAGCGCGGGAGACTTTAATTGGTATAACGAATAACTTTTTTTTTCTTTTTTTTTTTTCTTTTTTTATAATTAAACAGGTCCAAGCAGCAGATAAGCAATGTGCACTGCCCTGAGCCCGAAGGCACGTGGGCCTGGCCTCTCTGACATGCATCAGTACAGCCAGTGGCTTGCAAGTAGACACGAGGCCAACTTGCTGCCAATGAAAGAGGATTTGGCCCTCTGGCTCACAAACCTGCTGGGTAAGTGTAGTGGTTTTAGTTCGCTAATTCTAGAATTTTTCAAATTTAGAATCTTTTTTTCATTAATGCGCTACTGAGTGTGGTGGGCTCAGTGCTGGCAAATTGCTAGTTTAGTTATTTTTTGCTGTGAGATAGTATTAGGAGAAAGGCAAAGGCAGGCTCAAACCTTTAAGAAAACATAAAGAAAGTTTATTAAGAATAACTAAAAAGAAAGAAGCGAAAAAAAAAAACCAAAACAAACTTTTTAGGACACATTCCCCCCCCACACTAAACTATTCTTTTCTCACTATCCATGTAAAGGAACAAAACTAAACATTTTTGGTTAGCTCACCACCTATAAAACAGTTTTTCCTCAACTCTCTCTCAGGGAGAGAAGTCTTTTTTGTTCATGTTATGGAAAACTTCCCCACAAGGGAAAAAAAAGTTCTTTTAATGGTTTTTAAGTGCACCCACCCGGGGAAACTTGCATTGTGAAGCCCTTTTTGTTTCCACAGCCTTCTCAGAGTTGTGTATGGGTCATGTTTACTGTGGGGTTTTTTAGTTTAAAATGACTGTTTAAAAGAGTGAAGGCTCTCATTATCTTCTCAAAAAATTATATTGGGGGAACAGAGGTCAGTATGAGACATTTGTGTTTTGCAGACTCATGTCCAATTTTGTCACATCTTCGGACACTCCTATTTCAATCCACGACAGTAAGGTGCAATAAAATGGGATTCACATACTGGGCAGTCTGAGAACTCCTTACACTGTTAGCTGGGAATTCAGATTTCTTATGTGTTTCAAAAATAAAGTTATATACCATATAGCACAAATATTAGCAAGGTCAGAAAAGCTAATGAGTAATTTGCCTCCATTGTGTTTCTGTGAGTAGCATAACAGAACATTATACATTCTGTGTTTGGTTTTCTTTCTAATTTCCCTTGTAGTTCTTCTTTTTTTTGCATGTATTTTCTGTACTTATACCATTAAGCTGAATGGTGCTAATTGCTGCCTTCACCTATGCTTCCATTTTTATTGATTGACCTCCTAAAGAGTGTGGTGTACTGACTGCCTTGGACAGAAGGAACCATTAAATAAAAAGTTCTTCTCTGACCAAGCAGTCTAGTAATTGATAATTGCTGCATGCTAAGGCTTGTGGTGTCCCTAGAGGGGTTTGACCTAGCAGAGCTGGGACCTGGGCATTTATTGATTGTAGATTTTGGTGTGTGAAGGCAAAGCTTGTTGTTGTCAGAAGAGGATGCAAACCAAAACTGGGGAAAATAATCAGGTACATATATAAAAAAAGAGCAGATGAGATTGTCCCTCTCCTTCATGCCAGGGACAATGCTTTGAGATGTATAAATTATTCAAGAAGCTGGAATTTAGAAACTATGAGCCAGGAAATAGTATGTTGTTTGCTGGGAGCACTCAGGGAAAAATGGCTCTTGTGTGACCTCTGCAAACACAGAGGATGCTACCAAAGAAATAGATTACTTATCCAATACCTCATCCTAAGGGAGACATGCCTTAATAATAAAGAGGAAAAAAATATTTCAGAAGCTATGTTTGCATGAAACTTTAGTTGATGGGATTTTGGAAGAAATTTGGATGAGCGCTTTTAAATGTGGTGTGTATGGTTTTGGAGGATTTATTTAATTTTTAAGAAAATGTTCTGAAAAGGAAATTTTCAGAAAATTTTTCTGGAAAGGAAATTTTCCTTTTGGTTTTGGAGGATTTATTTAATTTTTAAGAAAATGTTCTGAAAAGGAAATTTTCAGAAAATTTTTCTGGAAAGGAAATTTTCCTTTTGGTTTTGGAGGATTTATTTAATTTTTAAGAAAATGTTCTGAAAAGGAAATTTTCAGAAAATTTTTCTGGAAAGGAAATTTTCCTTTTGGTTTTGGAGGATTTATTTAATTTTTAAGAAATTTTCTGTCCCTGGTGAGCCGTGGGCAGTGTCTTGTCGTGGCAAAGGCTGTAGTTAAACCATCTCAGTGATAGCATACAATAACAGAGTATATCCAGTGTCTTTCATCAGCACATCCTATATTGCTCTACTTCCTTTTTTTTAAGGGAAAGAAAAGGAAGTATCACTTGTATTATGAGAGATGTGGTCAATAAGCACAATGTCAATAGAACACAATATTTTGCAGGTAGACAATACCCATTTTTGAGTTGAGTTATGAAGCCACAACTGCCAAAGAGACAGGTGTTTTAAATGACATATTTGTGTGGTACTTCCATTTAAATTCATGTGTTTTGAATATAAAATTGTCTATGCAAAACCAGAACAAAATTCAGAAACTTTTCATTCCAATTATCACAAGACAGTAATCCAAGTGACTGTTTTTTGCACTGGAAGCAGCACATTCCATTAAGGATTCAATATATTGTTTAAATGTTTTAAACAATGAAGTTTTAATGATCCACTCTAAAACAAATAGAAGCTTGTTTGCAGTTTGTAACAGACTTCTCCCAGTGATAAGTTTAGGAATGAGGTCACTCTTTGAGCAAGAAAGTAGCAACCAGCAGGAGGTTCCGAAATGCCAGCTGTAATTAAATATCTGATTTTTCATATGGACACCAAGTTCTGTGCTGCAGAACTAAATGGGCACAACCTTCTTTTAATTAAGCAGTGTATACAGTTCATTTGCTTAATGTATTCCCCCACACCTTCTTGCACCAAGCTCTCATTTTCTCAGAGTTTGTGCTGATGAATTGAAATTATAGTGATTTGTTCGACTGCTTTGATTTCCTATGTAGACATTGTTATTCAAATTAATAATTCAATTAAGTTAAAATTCACATTCAAAGTAAATTGTGTGAATTAAAATAGTTATTCATGAGAGTATATTAACTCAGAATTAAAATTTTGTTTAATTGCTGCATAATTTGGATAAACTTTAAATAGAGAAGGGATGTGTGAGCATGCTGCTGTACAGTGAAATATAAATGAATATCAGCATGCATTTTTCAGCATCCAAAAGGATAGAAGAATATGGAAGGCTTTTTTTGTTTGTTTTGAGTTTTTTCCCTCTACGTGGAAGAAATAATGTATTTTGAATTAATGCTTAGTAGATCTTTACATGCATGGATGTGCAAGTAACGTGGAGCAGGAAATATTTTGTGTATCCACATCCTAGCTTGCTCTGTCTATCTTGTGTGGCTTCATTGCAAGTACCCTTATGGCAGTTTCCATGCAATAAGATTTCTCAATTTATAAAGGAAATTAATATGCATTTCATTTAATGTTTTCCATTTAATTTCATCTATATTTTTGTCATTTACCTGTACTAGGACTCAACAAGGACACATAACCTTTTCAAAGAAATATAGATTTTAAAAATATAGTATTTTAGGCAAATATAGGGCTGAAACTCTTTGAGGTAGCTTGATCAAGTGATGGTCTTTTAGGAGATTTTTGTGGAGAGACAAGTATGTCCTATACTGGAAGCTGAAATGGTGATGGTTTTGCAGCAGATTTTGTGGGTGCAAAATCAAGCTGGAAACCATTATCAGGATATTGCACTTTATAATATGAATGAAGTGTTTTGATATCAGATAGAAAGTAGGCATAGCTAGAATTTGACCTTACCTAATTGATAAATTAGAGAAGCGAGATACATGGTGCAGCTGGAAAATAACATTGAAAGAATTTTTAATCCTGAGACTTTGGATATTTAATTTAGCATGGACATTGTTGTGGGGGTTTATGTTTGGTAATTGCTAGTACTTTTGTGTGCACTTTGCTGACTGTTTTTGGAACCATGTCAGAGGAACCCAGAGCTTCTGAGAGGACAGTTTGTCCTTACAGCTCTATTGCTGAATAGATTTTAGCTGTCTATACTCTGGGGGATGGAAAAAGGACATTGCAGATGGAATCCATGTGTCAGATAGGATTAACTCATGTGACATTGTACATGGGAGCATTTTCAAAGGGAGGCATGTCAGTGTTGTGGTTTGTCTGCTGGGAAGGAAGATCACACAATCACAGAATCACAGAATGTCTGGGTTGGAAGAGACCTCCAAGATCATCGAGTCCAGCCCAGCCCCAGCACCTCAGCTAAGCCCTGGCACCCAGTGCCACATCCAGGCTTTGTTAAACACACCCAGGGATGGTGACTCCAGCACCTCCCCAGGCAGAACATTCCAGAACTTTATCACTCTTTCTGTGAAAAACTTCTTCCTAATATCCAACCTTTATTTCCCCTGGTGCAGCTCGAGGCTGTGTGCTCTGGTTGTGTCANGATTGTGGCCACAGATGCTGAGTCTCCTGTCCTTGCTGCTCTCTGTTGAGTTTGGTGTCTCAGTCAGGAGTGGCAGTGACAGAGCTGATGAGATGTGTTAACCCAGCTGACTTGCAGGTCATGGTGACCTCTGAGCCTCATTTCTAAAATCTGTGATGAAGAAATTTGTGATAACCTAAGTAAATCAAATTGTTAGTATGATTTCACATTACACCGGTACTCAAACAGTTCAAACCCCAACCAAACTTAATAGAACAGACCCATATGTAGTAAAATATGGGTCAGTAACAGCTATTGTTTAATTCAGAGTAGTCTCTCAAATGTGTCAAATTACTAATGACATGAACATCTCAAAAATACAGCCAGACTGCTCCTCTTTCCTAAAGACATCCTTTGAGAGCTAGACAATGTAATTACAGAGACAAGTACACCTCAAGAGAAAAATGAGAAAAGATTTAACTAAAAAATTAAAGACAAAATTGAGAGTTTTAAATGAAATTGATTCAGAAATACTAATAAAGAAGCTAGCCACTGCAGCAAGTAGTCTAGCAAAACTGAAACAGAGCAAAACATTGGCTCTTTACCTCTGTCTAGGTATAGAGCCAGTGAAGCATTTGGGAATGCTTTCACTGCTGCCAAACCCCAGATTTGGTAGATTGTGTATATACTTACTTTAGTAGAATTCTTGTGGACACTGGGAAAGTTCTGTTCCACCCTGAGCAAGCTGCATGTGGGGATTGCACACTTGGGCCACAGAGCTCTTCTAGCAGAGGCAAAATGGCAATTTGAGAGATTTGCTTCTCTGATTTACTCTCTAGTATTGTCTTCTTTTCTTTTGTGTGCCCGCAGAAGCAAAATGAGGAGGATCTTGATCTTTTATGTGAAGCATTTTTTGGTTATTTTATTTGTTCTTTGAGTTAGTTACAAAAAGTACCTTACATTACATAGTTTTTATTTTAATATTATGCTTTAGTTAAAAAAATACATTTAAAAGATTAATACAGCACTACAAAAATTAATACAACATAATACCTATAGTATTCATTTTAATATTTGTGAAGAGCCAGTCATACAATAAGCATTTTTCACAATTTGGGTACTTGGGTCTTTCTGTCCCTCTCTTCTTCTGAAGGCTCTGGTTGTCTGACACCTGTGAGAAAAGCTTTATCTTCAACCCCTTAGGAGCACACCCAAGGCATGAATTCTCTTCCATCATTTTTTCATGGACCTCCAGTCTGGTTTTGTGAGGTCCCCCAGGTCTGGGTGACCTTACAGACAGTTGCTCCCAGTTTGCAGTGGCAGATGTTCAGATGCAGCTCTTTGACTTTCTGAGGGGAATCTGGTGGTTGTGCTGAAAGAGAGGGAGGTTTCTGAAAGCCTTCATATTCCTGTATTTTCTTCTCATACTTTCAGTGTTGTTTTTTTTTTATTATTATACTCAATGTTATTACCATTCTGTAAAAACATTGCAACTGCTTTCTTGTAATTATAGGGGGATTTTTAATGTACATTTTTAATGGAGTTTGATGTTTTTTCCATACAAATACATGGAGCAATTTTTTTTCCTGAGGTTGTGAACATTACTCTTACTTGAATCAATACATTTCTACTGTTAAATATGTCAGCGTGTCTGTTTTAGCAAAGAAATGCCACCTTATGAAGCCATAAAATACAGTGAATTGAAAGCTGACACCTAATATACTTTTCATTGGAGACAGATGTTCAATGCAAAACTCATTCTTTCAGATTTCTTGAAGGCGAATAGAACTCAAATAATTCAGTTTCGTGTACAATATGCAGTGACCAAACTGCTAATGCAATTCAGCACTTAAAGTAATATAAATATATTGTTAAATAGCAGAAGAAGATAACCAAATTTTTCTATATTTTTGTAAAAAGAAAATATCTTTAAATAAGTTTTAAGGGTTTTATAACATTCTATTATAAAATGATGCATCTATAAATCATAGGACAGAAAAGAAACGTAGCATGTGGGGGTTTTTTTTGTTAGCTTCTGTGAAAAATTATGTGTTGCAAATTAAAACAAAAATTTTTAATCCTTTAAAGATACTTGAAATAGATTTTTTAGAATAGAAGGAGTGTATTATAATAGTTATTAGAAGGAGTGTATTATAATAGTTATTTTTAAACTTTAGCTTTCTAGGTTGGATATTAGTGGCTTTAGGGCATTTTATAAAAATGCTGATGGGGCAAATGGGAAAACATGTAGGCTAGAATGGTGGCAAAGTCTTTTGAGATGCTGAGCTATTCAGTTTTTTTTATGTCTGGGCTGTTACAGTTTCAGTCCTGGCTCCATTTGATCTGGAGATATGGCAAAGATATTATCAGTGAGGCACGAGCTAACTCTGCATTTCTGCAGTGCTGCTGCTCCTTTGCCTGCACCAGTCATTTATGCATACAGGAGCTGTAAAGGGGGCTACATGGCAAATGTAGAATTAAGTGGGAATAAAAAAGGGAAAATCTTCATGCTAAAAAGATGTTTCTGAAGTAAAAGTGTGTTAGGAACAAACCAAGTTTAGCTTCAATGGAAAATAGAAGTCTGCTGTATCTGAAGGTGATTTGCTGCAACAATCTTTATCTTTTTTATCTTAACTTACCAAACTGAAAAGACTCACATTTTGGGTTTTGCCCAAAAGGTGCTAAAGTATCTCAAAGTTTTCAGACAAGGGCCTAGAGAAATCAACTTTCCTACAGCATTTTTAAAGTCATACTGCTTTGTAACGCTGCTGTCTTCAGCATTGTGACATGCAGTGTCAGGTTACAATGTATCAGAAAGAATTCAGTACTAATTTATATACTTCATTTTTGGTACTTTTCAATGTTATTTTTCCCCCTCTTAGCAAAAATATACAAGAAAGCTTTACTTTTCCTGTTTTGTTTGACAAAAAATTGCAGTGAACCTGTTGTAAACAGATTCATATTCTCAGTTTCCAGACATCTCATGGAAGCAGGAGTGGACCTGGATGGGATGAGGAACCAGTCTCACTTCAGTTTTTAAATATTTTTCTTTCTTTTTTTTTTTTTTTTGGCACGTTAGACTATTGTTGCTAATGCATGCTGTGTAACCACCTATGAAAAATGAGTTATTAGTGTTGTTTCCTAAATGGCATGTGTAAATACTGGGGGGAAAAAAATCCTGTCTTAATTGGACAAACAAAAATTATTCCTTTATGTTCTCTTGATATGAGTGGAAGTTAAAAGGGCTGAAAAATACAGCTGCTCATCAACAGAGTGTCCAGAGTAAAAGCAAATTTTTCAGCAGAAATGTGAAAATGAAAAACCTTCAATAAGAAACAGGAATGTTTTTACTGAAAATTGTGTTAAGATCCTGGAAGTTTAGCCTAGGATGGTAAATAATTCCCTTCTCATCTGGGGCTAGCATGCAATCTCATCATGGAACATGTTCCCATCTTCCAGGGGAATGTAATTACATTTTTATGTAAGGTTGTGTGGCCTGCTCTAGAAGAGAGGACAGTTCCTGGCAGCTGAAGTTGTGTCATATAGAATAGACTAATAGAATATAGTATGAATAGAAGAATTGATATATTTTCAAAGCAGAGTATTTCAGCTTTGTTCTTTCAGTGAAAATTTTAATCCGTGTGGCAAGTAGATATATAACATGAAATTTCACTCTCTGTTATTTTGTTATGTAGCTAACTTTACTTCTGAAAAAGAACTTTCATGGGAGCATGGCAGTCACTGTCTTGCCTACTTCTTGCAGGATCAAGATTTAAGAGTCTTCTAAAAATATAGAAAATATATAAAAATATATTCCCTTTTTGACATGGTTTTCTACTTCTGTTACAAAATAAACTCTTAGCAATTCTACACGTGCACGCTGGTGTAAACCATTTGCCTGCTGTACTCTCTTTTAAAACATGATGTTAAAAGTAATGGATCTTCATAAGTAAAATGAAATATGTGGAGCTGGATATGCTAGAACTATTTTTCAAATATCACATGCCTTCTCAAAGAAAGCATTTTTTTTCATAATTTGCTGTATATCTACCAGTAAAGTAGTATTAAAGTTGTTCACAAAATATTCAAAGTAATTCAAGTTTTTCAGTTAAAGTTTATTTCAAAATATTGTCCAGGTTTGGGTTTTTTTTTTAATTTCTCCTTTTACACAAATGCAGTCTATGCCATTGCATGCTTTCTGCCAAGTTAACTTTCTGTTTGCTGTTCAGGTAGAGAAATAACAGCAGAAACCTTTATGGAAAAATTGGATAATGGTGCCTTGCTTTGCCGGTTAGCTGAGACCCTGCAGGAGAAATTTAAAGAAAACAGCTTTGATGCAAACAAGCCTGGCAAAGTAAGTGTTGGTCAACACTCTAGCATTTAATATCAGTATCTGATGTATCCAACCATTTTGGTGCTGGTGAGGTTTTTTTTTTGAACAGTTAAGAGATTTAAATGTGGAGATTCTGCTAATGGGTGGGGAGGTGATGGCTCTGTATAGAAAAATTGCAATGTGGAATTGAGGGAAACAATGCTTATTTGGTATTTATTAAATTATCTATGCAAAGCAGTTACTCAAAAAGGTACTTAAAATATGTGGAGAATAAGAATAAACCAGCTCTAGCAGTGGGATGTGGTAGGTAATAGCAAAAATGTGATTCTTGTATTTCATTTCAAGGGGAATATTAAGTAGCTGTGGGAGGTGTCTTCTCCTCCAGGAACAGCTAGGGAGACCAGTAAAAAAATCTGTAGTTAGTTTTGGTGCCTTGAGTTTCAAGATGCTGTTGGTGTACTGGAAGGGGTTTCAGTGAAGAGTTAAAGGAATTATACAGAAAATGTGAAATTAGAAGATACTTAGGAGTGTTGGAAGGATCAGTTTAAGCACTTGTTTGAACACAACCTTGCTTTAATTTAGACTATTCTCATGGGACAATCTTACTGGGAAACATTCAAGAGTGCAGCAAGTTCATTTCTTGGAGAAGAAGAATTAAATGGTTGACACATTAACATATTCAATGTGAAACTTCTTATTTTTCTGGTTGCATTCAGGTACATCTTCCTTGAAAGCTAAAACAAGCAAATAAGGAACAGGCAAAAAAGAGGCCAAGAACAGAAATCACATAATGCATTTTCTGTTCTTGATGTTTCATAACTTTTCTGTAGCAGAAATTAGGGCATGGCATAAATTTTATCAGCTGGTCTGAGAACCGACAGTCTTGTGTCAGTTGCACCTAAGTTGTTTTTCTTGGTTCCAAGTTCATAATTGTTGTTGTAGAAGAAATTGTCTGTCATATTTCCTATTTCAGGTCTTCTTTAGTAGAAGTATTGGATGACTTTGGAGTTCCTTTTCATAGTATGGTCTAGCTTGTCTTCACCTAAATGCCATGGCAGTTTTCAAGTGACAAAACATAGGGCAGTCTTTTTCATTGAGCCTAGGAGCTAGCTAGGCAGAAGGAAGGGTTACTTGTACTGTTTTTTGTGTTCTAAGTTACATTAGAAGGCAATTAGACATTTGCAGTCCCATATGTGGTCATTATTTAGATTTGCTGGTCTTTATTTGTCAGGCTGGTACAACTGACAGTGCATTTAGAGGGAAAAAATCTACCTCACTGCTATTTTCTCAATGTATGTCATTTCATACTTAGCACAGTAAGAATTCAAAGAAATGGCAGAATAGGAGATTTGTATAATTGTGTGCTATTAGGGAGCTATGCATCCTTTCAGATTTTAATTCCCTGTATAGCACTCTTGGGCAATAGGGCTAGTCTTCATGGTGAAAAATCTGACTTTGTGGTGCCAAGAACATTTATGAGAAGATAATACTGCATGAAATTGAGCATGGAAAGAGCTCCACAATCCTCCCCTGAATCATGTTTATGCATTTAATTAATAATATATGTGGACTTTTGAAGCCATTTGACCCTTGCTCTGCACAGGAAAACAGAAACATGTTCTTTCACCGGGGCACCCTGGTGACTTCACTGGCAGCTGGGAGAAGCCACTGATTTCTACTGAGTTCAGCCTCTGTCAAAATAGATAACGAACTTTTCTACCCATATGTGCAACTTTGAATTTTTTTGGATAAAAGCAGCTGACATAAAATGAGCCAGAAGGATCAGCTTGCATCTGAGTGAGGAAGTCAGGATAAGGATATGGTTAATGCAGGGAGTGTGTGTAATCTTACTAAGGCCTTCCACCAGCTTGAATATCTGGTCTGTTTTCATAAGCCAGGTTTTACCTTCTATGTGAACTTGTTCCTGTGGAAAAGCTTCATATAATATTTTGGGTTTAGTTTTGTCCTGAGGAAAGATGCTATATCCTGCTCTGGTTGATATGTACAACTGATCATGAATTCATTGTGCAGCTCTTAGGGGCTGTGTGGCCAGTTTAGCAACAACAGCAACAGATTTAAGGAGGCATTAAAAGCTAATATTGCATGCACTGACTCATCAGTTTTTTGCCATAATTCCCTAAATTCATACTGCAGTGCTGTACAAAATAGCAGAGGTTAAATCCTGTTGCCTCTGGTTTAGTAGCTTGTGCAATAAGTTTCAAGTCAATGTGAGTTTTGCAGTTTGTTTGTTAACTAAACTGTATCATTGCCTTTCTTATTGTGAGCATTGAACTTCCTTCAGATTTCAAGATTTCAGGAATCCGCCAGGTCAGCATCAGCTGTTTCGAGTGTGGAGTAAATTAGGGAAAACAGAGGTCAAAAAAGTCCCCAAAATATTGTGTTTTCCAAATCTGGAAGGAAGATTGTCATGTTGATATCAACACTTCCTTTTTGTGCCATGTGGGAACACTTTGTGGATACTGGGGACATTTTCAAAATACAAGGGGAACTACTGGTAATGTGACTTGGGGACAGAGCTTTAAGAGACTAAAAAGGAGATTAAATAAAGTGTGATGAAAAAGTAGTCTTCTTTCCTTAAGAGTCAGAGGCGGGCAAGAAAAGCATAACTTTTTATGCATGAAGGAGATAATGGAGTTGCTTTTCATGAGTGACTGGATAGGTTAGGATGCCTGAGTGTGGAAAGAAGGGCATGTGATGGAACTTGCAAAACCAGGAATGGTGTGGTAGAAGGTCAGTTTCTATGCAAAACTATTAGACATTGAATGAAGCTGGTGGAAGCCAAACAAGTGAAACAGGAGCCTTGCTTACATACAAGTCGGAAAATTCTTGTCAAGGAGTGTTTAAATTGAATAAATTTAAAAGTAAATACTGTATAAGTTATTGGAAGAAAATGCAGAGAAACCCCAGCCAGAGGAGGAAGTCCCTATAGCTGAAAATGATTATAGCTGGAGGAAGCACGAGGGTCACTCCCATGTTCTGTGTGTTATTGTTTCTTGGCAAGGAATGCCCTGCTGGTTGTGCTGCTGGACAAAGGGAAATACGACAAGAGTCAAACTTCTGTCTAGCTGATATAATCACATTTCAGTCTGAATTTCTGCTCATCTAGCACTAAATGGCCTAGCAAGACACCACTGCAGTTAGGTACTGCATAGCATCATTCCCCCCACCACAGCACCCATTTTGGTTAATGTGGGCCATCAGGAGATAAAAGCAAATTTTTCCTGTGAGTACCTAGTAACTGTAACCATCTTTCACAGCAGACAAATTGCCTGTCTTTTTCTTTTTATTCAAGCATAAGTGACAGTTCAAAATGTCCTGAAATCATCTTTTTAGAGAGGGAAATATGATGAACAATCTTCAAAATATGGGTGAAGTCCAAGTCTGCCATAAATAAATGGGGACTTTAGCATGTGTTTTGTGAACTCGTTTTGAAAAAGCAGTACAAAAAAAAAAAACATTTTTCCAAAAAAAATACATTTTTCCATGTGATTTCAGAGCATCGATGTAAGAGAGTCCCTTTTGGATTTAGAAGTGAACCTGACAGCATTTTTCCAGGGTTGCATCATATGTTTCACTCGCACTTTCACATCCTGTATTAAACCACATGCATGCACATCAACAAGACAAGATTGTAAAAGGAGTGTGACTGGGGAATTGTTTTCCTGATACTTGATAGGAGTAATTGCAGCCACTGCTGCTTCAAAGCAACTGTGGTCATACTATACTATGTCAACAAAAGTCAGTTTTGCCATGTGGAAACCTAATTATTTCAGAATGATCTGTTAGAAAGCACTTTTGAAATAGTCAGGCCATTTGTACAACTCAGTAAAAAATATTTGTTCATGAAATCTTTCTTAAATAAAAGCTTTCAGGTGTTGTAGTTCGAGCAGTACAGTGGAAGTTTTGGAAATATTAAAAAAGTAGACTTCTGTTTAAGAGGTGGTAGGAAAATTTAGTAGGTGATTAGAAAAATATGAGTATTTCCCTATGATTTGTGTGATAACCTGGTAGGGCTATTACTAAATAGAAAAGAGGGTGAGGATTTTTGCTGTTCTTTTCAGCAAGACCCTAATATTGTGGGAAATGGATGAAACTTTGATATATTTTAGTGAGGGATATTTGTCTGTGTAGTATTTGCTCCAGAAAATGACTTAAAGCTTTTGTGGTCTTTTTGGTTGTTGAATTATGTAGTTGTTGTTCACAATAATATCTTGCTTTGACATGTGGTTGTTTGTCACTTCTGAGCTGTTTAGCACAACTGTTAATCAAACATCTTTTCTGTCACTATGAAACTAAAGAATATCACAAATTTGCTTAGTTAAGTGTGATGTTCTGTACCTAGACTCTCACTATTTGCTGTAAGTAGCTCTTGCTACCAAAAATGTGCTTTTTTTGAAACGCACTGTAACCTTGTAATCCCTCTAACTGTAAAGGAATGTTTCAAGTTCCATGAATGTCTAAGCTAATAGTGAAGCTATTTAATACTGATATTATTATACTGTAAGGGGAAGCCTAGTTCTGTGTCTTTTTTTTTTCCCCTCTCTCCCCATTTCCAGTAATTTTAAGCTAGGAATGAGTAGAGACACCATATTTGCAGTCTTCTACCTCTTTAGCTCACTTTTGATTGAGTAACTACTGTCTCCAGAGCAGAAGTAAATATTTCATAAACCAGCATTGGAAAAACAGTGCATTCAAATCAATGTAGGTCTGAATTCCTCCATGATTTAGAGATTCCCAAAAGCAACAATGTTTCATGTTCTGTCTTCACTTGGCCATTTTTCATTTGAGGAAAAGAAGCCTTAAATGAGAACTAAATGCCAAGGGTTTCTTTTTTATGTGTCTCAGTGAATGTACTAATGCTGGCAGCAGGATTGCTGTGGCAATTACTCTGTTTGGTACAGATGTTGAAGCTCTATCAGCAGCATCCTGTCTGATACTGAAATCATGCAAATGGAACTACTCTGGTACAGTCAGAGCCTGTCTCTGTTGGCTTTGTACCTACGAGATTTAATCCTTCATTGTGAGAAAGTTCAGTTCCTAGTTTAAAATCTGTCTTTATAGGGTTATTTTTTGGGTTTTGGTTTTTTTTTTTTTAATTCAGTGAACTGGACCAAGCACTAAGTCCAAAGCCTGTAGTTACTAATATTCCTAACAAGTAGCTGATGTTGGTTCAGCTCTCAACTTCGTTGTGTGGACTTTTGCAAAGACTTTTTGGTTGAGAACTTTGTGCTGTTAAATTCACTTCTCATGCTTCTTTGCTTGGAATTCTTTAATGGCCAAGGAAATAAGTTGGTGGGAGTTACCCATCTATGCAAAACTTGCATAGTGATTTCATAATACTGAAGTATTATGCTAGCATGTATCATTCAGCTAAATAAAGAATTCCTGTTTTTCAGACCTTACCAGTTCGGAAAATTCCATGCAAAGCCAATGCTCCTTCAGGATCTTTTTTTGCACGGGACAACACAGCAAATTTCTTATCCTGGTGCAGAGATGTGGGTGTGGATGATACCTGCTTGTTTGAATCAGAAGGTTTGGGTATGTATTTCTTAATTCTTCATGTAGTAGTTGGTAATTTAAAATAACTTTTCCTTTGTGTTTAGCCTTGAAAGACAGAAAGGCTTTTAATAGGTCCTGGCTCTAAATCTGACCTTTGTCTGACTGTGTTAATTCTGCTGCTTGTCTGTAGAATGAACAAATAAAGTACACATCACTTCATACTCATTTAAGCAAATTTTAAGAGGAACTTAAATGAGAGAAAACTCCTGCTATGTTTTCTTGCACACAAGTGGTTTTTCACCCCACACATACTTTTCTGAGCATGGAATGCTGCTCCTTAGTTCAATGTATCAGTTCAATGTATAAGATGGTGCTTTTCTGTTTTGGGAGAGGAGGATACAAGTGCATGCACAGTTCTGGGTGCAGACATTTGGCTGTTTGTGGAGATTTAATTAATTGCACAGGAGATGAGAAGATACAAACTTTTTCTGTTTCCCATGCTGACCATTTAATCCAGCTGGTTCCCTTATGCAGTCCTGGACAAAAATTATCCCATACTACTGCTTCAGGGTGTTTAATGAAAAGAATTGTCCTGCTCAGGAAATCACTGTTCTAATACTACATAGTCTTAGTTGCTTCAACTCCTCTCTTCGAAGGAAAACTTACGAATCTTCACTTCACAGTTCTTCAGCCAAACCCCATGAAATGAAGAGAGTCCGGTGTTTGTTATCTGAAATCAGATAAAAGTGTAAAGCAGACAGATCAATTTCTGTGGAAGATGAATGAACACACTGTGCTGAATGAAGCAGCCTCTTTGTTCTGTTGCTCAAAAAGCCTTTGCCCTGCTGAAACTCTTACATTTGTTGTGACTGATCCATTCCCATTCTTTTGCAGTCTTGTTCTGCTTCTGTGGTCTAACACAAACATTTCTGAGAGAGTTTTTCTTTTCCATTTGTCTGTTCTTTTATCCTGAGAGGGTTTTTTTTATTACATTATTTTATATGTCTGGGAGAAAATGCTTGGCAGAGGACAGATTAGTATCTCAAAGGTGACAAATAATTGAATATATGTATTGACTCTGTTTTGTTAATTAAATCTTTAAGATGAGACTCTTATTTGATATGGTAAATGGTGTGGAAGGTGAACAATAATTGTAGTTTCAATGATTTGAAATGGTGAAGAAGTTGGACATTTGCCTAGGACCAAGAAGCTTGTAAACAGCAGGAGATGCAGCCCTCCAATGCCTGAGCTAGGCAGAAGGACCTCTGGTTAATGGAATATTTCAAGGTATTTGAAGTTTGGATTGCCCTGGTAAGCCCAGCCGTTTGCCATTGTTCCACAAATTTATTGTGCATTTTTAAGGGACTAGATCTTGTTTAGAGATGGAATTGACATGGCTGGAATACTGACATTTGCTGATAAGTTAATTTTCACACACCCACAGTGCCTTGCCAGCCATAGTATAACCCAGAGTGCAAGTAACACCTGGAAAGGTGTGTTCCAGAGGACTTCCTGTCTCAGAAAACTGAAATATGACTGAGTGCACAAACCTGTGCTCTATTTTATTTGACTAGTGGCTGATTTTCTTCACTGATTTAAAACTAGGTTCTGTTTTTTCTTCCCTTACCATATAACGTACTAGTAGAAAAGATTTATGGTGCTTGAAATAGGATTAGGACTTGATAATATTTTACCCATTTTATGAACTTGAGAAGGAGGTGGTAATCATGCCATTAAAAAAAAAATAAAACCAATAGCTATTATCCTCCCTCAGTTTAAGCATTAACTCAAAAGTGTTGCTTTCTTTTGGGATTTTCCTAATGCATTAGAAATAATGATAAATCTTAACAGTTGCCAATCTAAAGCTTTTGTGTTCCTCTCTCTCCCACAAATCACTTCACCAATGCACAGGAAGCAAAAATTCAGCAAAGGTAAGTAATATCAAAGGGTCTTTGCAAAGTAGTGAGAAATGTGTGTGAATGACTTCTGTCTTTGCCCTGCCTCATTGAATTCTGCATTTTTTATTATTAATTGTGGTGAAATTATGCTTACAGAGGTAATTGGTGTTTTGTATTTTCTTCTGGTTTTCCCCATGGCTAGTTAACTCAATAAATTGGTGTGTAAATTGTTAGTGATAAAGCAGATTTTTTTCTGTCTGTGTTGGAGAACCTTATTGTACCAATGTTCTCAATTGAGTGGATTTTTATCCTCATTTTTTTACTCTTATTCTATTTGTAATTTTACTCATGCCTGGAGAGTATAATACTCAAAGAAAACTGTTCTTGGGCAAATAAGAATGGTAAGATTTTCTATGATTGCTTTTGTTGAGTGAACACAAACCATAAGTTCTGGACTCTGTGTGGTAACGGAGTGTTGTTGGATGATTTTAGGGTTTGGAACCAATGACTATTCTGCATCTCTTCCATGATAAAGTCTACCCAGCAAGAAAAGGGTTTGCCACTGAGTGTGCCAGCATGCTGATATGTCATTTGTTTTGGGAGCTGTTGGATGCTGTTGATGGTTCATGGTTTGTGCTTGTATATTCTGTGCACCTGTACACACAGTATGTGACATGGACTTCTTTTGATGCAACTGATTGATTAGTTTCATGGACAGGTTTCCTAAATAAAAGCATTTAATATTTTAGTGGAAATAGTAAACTGGAACACAAGCACCTCTGATCTCTCTTCTAACACTGTTGGTTTAAAGGTTGTTTTAAAAATATTCAAATATCACTTGCTTAATAATATTTTATACATGGGGAAGATTATTTTTAATTCTTACTGTAGTTTATCTGATTTCAAGATGCAAGTTTTTTCTCTTCTTTTATACTGACACATCCACATATTGTAACACCACATTAAAATTTACTTGAAGTTGCATCAGAATAAGATTTTGTCCCATCTTTCACAACTCTTTACTAAACTACTCATAATATTACTGAATATTTCTCATTTTGAGGACTATAGCAGCATCCTGGACCTTTTGTTGCTACCACTGGATTTGCATGTTAAACTAATGAATTTCAGTAAATTACTGGTGTTCAGATGGTGTCTATATCCCTTCTAGATGAATTCTTTGCTACCTTTAGACTAGTATGTTTGACACCTTAATTGAGGCTTCCAGAAGGGCCAGGGAGTTTAGGGGAGCACAGCAGGAAAACTCTGATGCAGGAGCAAGGCTCAGTTTGGGGTGAGCTAACAGGCTGTTGACAAAACAATATATATATATTTTTTTTTTTTTTAAGAACAAAAAGTCTTCTGTAGGATCAGAATAAAAATTAAAGAAAAAAGTGAGACACGATAAGAAGGATCAAAGGACCAACCCTTTTGGAAAACTTTTCCCTAAACTAGTGTGAGTTCTGATGGCAACTGGAAGCCTGTGATGATAAATATTAAGGTGCTTGGTAAAACTCTTTGCTTCTAGTGGGCTAAGGAATGCTTTAGAAACAGAAATTGTATTTACTTTTTATGATTCAGTTNTAGAAGGAAGACTGACTTCATTAAAAATGGTCTTTAAAAGTGTTAGGAGCCAAGATCTGAAACTTGGCAGGAGGTTGTGAGGAGTTCATTTCTGCATTGTGATTGGATATTCTCCTAATTTAAAACAAAGAAACCCTGAATGTTTTTGTGGAGTTTAAACATGTTCAGTGAGCAGCTGGACTCTGTGTGCACGGTGTGTTCTGTCTCCTCGCAGTCCCAGGCTCTCACAGGGCTGCAAGCAGAGGCTGCTCCTCCTCTGCTCCTCCTGGCAGCATCCAGGCACTGAGGTGAGCACCTCTGGGGAAGCACAAAGGCTGAGTGAACCTGTAAATACCTGTGAAAAGGAGAATGGGGCAGCAGCAAGATGGGAAGGAATGTTATTGCCAGAGAGAAGCAAGGATAAAAACTCCCAGGAGCTGAAAAGGAATTATTTTAGAAATGATTTTAGAAATAGAGAGTAGAACAGAATAGAGAACAGAATAGAGAACAGAATAGAGAACAGAATAGAGAACAGAACAGAGAACAGTATAGAGAATAGAGAATAGAATAGAGAATAGAATAGAGAATAGAATAGAGAATAGAGAATAGGATAGAGAATAGAATAGAGAATAGAATAGAGAATAGAGAATATGATAGAGAATAGAGAATAGAATAGAGAATAGAGAATAGGATAGAGAATAGAATAGAGAATAGAGAATAGGATAGAGAATAGAATAGAGAATAGAGAATAGGATAGAGAATAGAATAGAGAATAGAGAATAGGATAGAGAATAGAATAGAGAATAGAGAATAGGATAGAGAATAGAATAGAGAATAGAGAATAGGATAGAGAATAGAATAGAGAATAGAGAATAGGATAGAGAATAGAATAGAGAATAGAGAATAGGATAGAGAATAGAATAGAGAATAGAGAATAGGATAGAGAATAGAATAGAGAATAGAGAATAGGATAGAGAATAGAATAGAGAATAGAGAATAGGATAGAGAATAGAATAGAGAATAGAGAATAGGATAGAGAATAGAATAGAGAATAGAGAATAGGATAGAGAATAGAATAGAGAATAGAGAATAGGATAGAGAATAGAATAGAGAATAGAGAATAGGATAGAGAATAGAATAGAGAATAGAGAATAGGATAGAGAATAGAATAGAGAATAGAGAATAGGATAGAGAATAGAATAGAGAATAGAGAATAGGATAGAGAATAGAATAGAGAATAGAGAATAGGATAGAGAATAGAATAGAGAATAGAGAATAGGATAGAGAATAGAATAGAGAATAGAGAATAGGATAGAGAATAGAATAGAGAATAGAGAATAGGATAGAGAATAGAATAGAGAATAGAGAATAGGATAGAGAATAGAATAGAGAATAGAGAATAGGATAGAGAATAGAATAGAGAATAGAGAATAGGATAGAGAATAGAATAGAGAATAGAGAATAGGATAGAGAATAGAATAGAGAATAGAGAATATGATAGAGAATAGAGAATATGATAGAGAATAGAGAATAGAATAGAGAATAGAATAGAGAATAGAATAGAGAATAGAGAATAGGATAGAGAATAGAATAGAGAATAGAATAGAGAATAGAGAATATGATAGAGAATAGAGAATAGAGAATAGGATAGAGAATAGGATAGAGAATAGGATAGAGAATAGGATAGAGAATAGGATAGAGAATAGGATAGAGAATAGGATAGAGAATAGAATAGAACAGAAAAAACAGGAAAAAGAGTGGCTGGAGGTAGCAGGTAAAGATGCAGGCAATAAGGACAGCAATTAAGAAGCATTTAAAGAGATGAGATGAAAAGCAAAAAGGCAGGACACCTAAAATAAGCCAGACTTGTTTGCACTATTTCTCTGTCTTCCCATTGCATTGTTGCCAAGCAAATGCCAGCAGTGAGATTCTCTGGAAAGATGGATATTTCCATTCATTTTATGCAGGGGATCTGCATAAAATAACATTTTTTGGTCTCTGAAGTCCCCAGATGTATATGCTGTATAGTCCTCAGGAATGCTGTTGTTCTCTTGTTAGAAGCACTGTGTGATGAGATGACTTGGTGTTTGTTTTTGTGGTTATTGCCTGCACACATCTTCATCCCTAACAATGATTTCACTCTGCCACACTGCTCGGTGTGAAATGCATGAAATGTCTGGATTTTGTTGAGTCAGACTTGCTAAAGGTCTGTGGATTTTCTTTAGGTAGATAATTTTTTACTTTTTTAATCAAATTTTCTTCTAGCTATATTTATGGATCTTTTTGCAAATAGTGGTAGTTGAACCTCTCTTTTTCCTCCATTCCAAAGTCACTCAGACTTTTGCATATGTATGAATTGCAGCTGACTTGCTTTGACCATTCCAAACCCAGTTTATTCCATTTTTATTTTGGGGCATGCCTTACTTCTTAAAATCAAGTTTCATTTTGGGGCTATCACAACTGGTTTCAAACCAAAATAGCAGAATACACTTCTAGGGTCACGAATGTAACACTTTAAAAATACTGATTACTAGTAAAGGTAAATATTTAATGTCATTACTGTGTTGTGGGAAGGAAGAATATTGAAAATAGCTGAATGTCCAAGTGTTCATCCTTTATATTCTTAGTAACAGATGGCTGAAGAATATATATTTCTTTTAANTTTAGTTTTCATGCTCTGCAGTTTCACTTCTGGAAGTATCTTTGGATGAGATTAGAGGACAAAAGCATCCCTCTCAGAGGGCTGCACTAGGAAAAGAGCCTGGGATGAGCATTGACCTCACACCACTGGCATTTATTCGTGGCAGTGGAGCTGCAAGGTGAAGTCACAGAAGCTGGAGGTTTACCTCAGCTACCCAGAGATGTTCCAGTCTGTGGAGTCCCCTTTTTGGCTCTCATACATACACACAACAAAGTAATTGCTTTCAGAGCTTTTAACTAGACATTAAAATATCTTTTTCAGGTATGGTATTTTTTCTTCATGCATTTGAGTTAGGTGAGTCTTCAGATTACCAAAAGTTTAGTTTTTATAGCTGGTGTCTTGACCTTAACTCATTAAAAACAAATTTATTTTGATGCTGTTCAGGCTTTTGTTCTGATTTATACAAATAGTTACACAATTACTTTTTGGTCTCAATTCAATCTGAAGTGTAAGGTGCAAATTTTTTTATTATTCTGGAAATTTTTAAAACCTGATTTTTACCCACAACATGAGGGCTTTACTCCAGCAGGTATTTCTGAAGAGTAGATTACAATGTACTCATAATTACTATTTTCTCTTTTCTTCTATTTTTCCTTTCTTCTTGGAGTTTTGGGGAGTTGATTACGCAAACAGACCTTTCTTCATGTATTGATTTTGGATTTTGCTTATGTGCTCTGCTGGACTTCTTTGCAGAACATTACTTATTCTGAATCGTGGAGAGGGGGAAAAATGTGTTGGTTGGTGATGATGAAAACTTTCCCCTCTCCTTCCAATGGGGAGTGCAAACCTGGCCTCAGCAAAAGGCTGGCTGGGCCAGTAACCCCTAACATTTCAGTAATGAGAAGGTGATGCTGTGTCACAGCTACTTCTGAATCATAAAAAACCCATTCTGTGTGGAATCCTGGCATGCAGACTTGCATTATATGTATGTATATATGTATAAAGAAGAAACTCTTTTTTGTCTGGTTTTTTTATACGTAAAAATTTTATATAGAATATATTTTATATATCATAATTTTGTATGTTATTTTATATAGAAAAATCTGGGATTTTTATACTGTGAAGGACTGATTCCTAAAGCATTCTAGTTTCATATTTACTTTAAGAATAGATGTGAAAAAAGTTCAGGACCAAATTTTAGTGAGGTATGTCTTTCTTAATGCAACTTCATTATTTTTTAAATTTTAATTGGCTAAGAAAAATAGTGATCTAAAGGGTATGAATTCTCTTTGACTGTAGGAAGAAAAGTATCACTTTAATGTTATTATTTTTGACTTTCTACTAATTAAAGTGTTGTGCTGGATCTCTTGATTATTTTTAAATAGTTATAAACTTCTTGCAGATTACCAATTACCCCAAATAATTATTCAGTGATTTAGATAACTGAATGGAACTTCTGAACTGTCTGAACTCTGAGAACCACTCATCCATCCCATCCTTTTTATTCCAGTAAAACTCTGAAAGCCAAAGAAAACAAACATTTATGGGAGTCAAGAGTGACAGATGTTGATGATTACGTTCCATTCCATCACTGAGATCTTTGAAATAGCTTTTATTTATCAATGTCCTCCATCTTCATTTTGCTTTTCTAGTTCTCCACAAGCAGCCAAGGGAAGTGTGCCTTTGTTTGCTGGAACTTGGAAGAATTGCAGCAAGGTAGGAGAAAATGTTTAAAGACTGATGAAATATTTGCATTTTTGGCAGCAGGGACTATTGACAGACATTAAATCAGCACATCTCAAGCTAACTTTTGTGCTCATTAGGTTCAAATAGAAGGCTTGTCTTGATGTCACTCTTGAGGGCAGTTGTTAACAAATATTTCAAAATCTCTGTGCCTCAGTGAAGATATTTGTTTGCTATCCTTGTATTAGGAGAGGAAGGGTTTGAGAAATTTTTTTTTGGAGCAGTTTCTCCTTCTAAAGTCAGATCTCTCTGTAAACAACTGCAATTTAATGAAGTTTACTGGTAATAAGATGATCTTCACATGACCTAAATCTGACCAAGATGACTGTGCTGGACCTTCAGTACATTGCAATGTTATCTTTGACATCAAGACAAAGACTTTTGCTAAGCATTACAGTAACTAGAATGTGATTTTTTCCCCTTTTTGCAGATGTAGATTTAACCAGCACAGTGCATAAGATTTACTGAAAAATACATGAGCAGCAGCACTGCTGCCCAGTCATGCATGCAAATTGCAGTTGCATTCGTTGATGTGTGTAAAATTGGAGTATGCTATTCAGATAGTTTCATTAATTTTGGAAGAATTCCTTGTGCTAACAATCAAGGTGAATGAGATCCCTGTTTATTCCTAGTTTAAGAACTAGTATTGGCTGTGGTAAAATTGCATCATGTGTATTCATATTCTGTGAATGAGCTCACATGGAAAACTAGAAATTTGTCTCATGGTCAGGTTTCAGGAAAACCCTTGCTGTCAGTGGAAGCTTGCATAGGAGCAGCAATGATCAAAAAAGTAGTGATTTCAGGTTTTCCATTATTTTATTATCTCTAGAACTTGGCTTCAAATGCCAAATTGTTTTAACTTCCCACAAAGAAGAAAGTATTTTGATCTGCAGGTGCATAATGAAATTAATTTTAGTGAATCTTCATTTTTTTTTTTGCAGTGAGGTTTGATGTCTCAACAGATCTACAAGGGAATGGAAATAGAATCTTATCCTTTATATTTGTCTTAAGCTTCCATGTCTCGGGTGCTTTCTGTTTCAGACATGAAAAGAAGTACTGAACAAATAAATAAGTCATGTTTTCATTTATTATGCATATCTATCCCTTTACCCTTAAAATATTTGTATTTTAGATTTTAATTAAAATACACAACTATTACCACATAGCATTAATGATTATTTTATATATTGTGTTTCTGTTTCTGTATTAACGTTTCTTTATTTTAATTTTATTTATAGATTAGGGGTCAAATAACAGCTCTGTCCACTTTTCCCTGCTCTGGTATCTCTTCAAAAACAAACAAATCCCCATTTATAACCTTGTATGCTTCCAAGGTACACAGAAACTGAAGTGGAAGGTCAGCTTAATACAATTGAAAACCAAACATATGATGCCTGTTTTGCCTGAGCTGTGGTGAGCTAGAGCTCTGTGGAAAAGGAGAATTGCTAATTGCCTTCATTACGTGCAGGAAAGAGCAGATGAAAGTGAGGTTGCTGTGCTGCTTTAAACGAGAGAGAATTCAGATGTGTGCTGTGTAAATTCAGATTTGTGCTTTGCAAACCAGGCCTGCTGGCAGCCTTAGGGATCTGCTTTCCAGAACAGGAGCTGCAGAGATCTCTGAAAAAGTGCCTCAGCCTGTTTCTAAAGAACAAAAAGAGTAATTTTAGAAGCAGAAAGATACGTTCAAAATGGCTTACTCATCACAAGGACTCAGCTTCTGGCACACTCTGCCCAGCTGGATTACTGTTACTCTTCAGGTCTGGAACTCCCAAAAGTCAACCTTAGCTTATTTATTTATTTATTTGATTGTCCTTTAGTAATTAGGAAAATGGGATTTTTTAATTTAATGCAAATAGACTTGTGATTGAGGCACAAGTGAGGAGGTATGAGGATTGCTTGAGGAGGAGTTAAACTGAGCTCTGTTCTGCTGAACTTGAGCTTGTACTCAGCAGAGGGGACACAGGTGATAATTTACCTTTGCTTTAGTGATGCTTTTATGTTTCACATAGTGTCCTCCTAGAGAAATTAGGGACAGATGGTCCTGATGGATGGACTGCACAGTGAGTGGGAAACTGGTGTGACCACTTGGCTCAAAGAGTGGCAGTATAAAGAAATTAATAAAAATACAATTGCCTGATAAATTATCCTAAATTTCAGGTTTTTGTGAAAACAAAGTTCTGAGATCATCTGCAGAACTTCAGTAGTTAAAAATGAGCCCTTGCATCACTGGCAGCTGTTATGTCAATACAATTTGATTTATGAGAGAGGGAAGTGTGCTACAGGATGGAATTGGCCACTGACAATGCAGAGATTCAACATTCTCCCTGAGTATTTGAAAGTCAGAGATTATACAATGGAAAACAGCTAAATAATTTTTTTCTGCACAAAGGATGAAATCCTTGGGTTACTGTTAAATTCTGAGGGGTCAAACAACCCCCACAGGTCTTTTGGAGTTACAGTTGAGCAATTTCAAGGTCTTTCTGCTATTCTTTTCAATTTTACCTTGATAAAAATGGAAAGTGGTGCTCTAAGAAGTCTAACAGATCATGTTACAGTCCAGTGCTGCTTCCTGTGTAGTTGTGAGAAGCCAGGCTAGAAAGGAGCAGGAAAGGAAATGCTCAGCATACCTTCCCAGAATTTGCACCTCTACCCCTCTCAGAAAAGATGTAATTTTTTACAATTTCAGCTTTCCAGCAACTTTGCTTCAGGTTCATACAAGACGTGGAAAAAAATGTGTGTGTTTGATCATTGATTTTATTTTTCAACTGCCCATCAGAGGAATTCAGAATACTGGAAGTACAGAAAACTTTAAAAATCTGTCACAAAGACAAAATGTCGAAACTTTTGTTTTGTAGAAGCAAAGAAGCAACGTTTGTTCCAGTGGAAGGGTTTTATTTGATGAGTAAGGCTGGATGCAGAAGCAGGCTTAGAGCCCAGTGGGAATTACAAGATTTACAGCCTGTCAGCATCTGCAGACAGACAGGAAGTAAATAGATTGTATAGAAGTGCTTGCTCCAGTGCTGGCTGACTTTTCCTTAGGCAGAACTGCACCAGAAGCCAAGACAAGCACAGACTGGGTCCTTGGTTTGCTTTCTATTAATTTACTAGGCAGTAGTGTGACTAAATCAAACGTCATCAGAAAAACACAAAAGCTAGTATGGGTACTTATATCTTTTCTCTGTACACTTCTAAGATCATTATGGTATTTATACCATACCATTTATGCCATATATATATAGATATANTATATGATATTATATATTTATACCATTTATATATATGGTATTATATATTTTCATGATACGTATTTGTTACTGCTCAATATTTTAGTGTCCAGATCTTTATCTAGGTGAGTCAGTATAGTTCTGCATCTGGACTATGGGCTGTTCTGCTACACAAGAAAACATGATTTCATTTGTGCAAGTAGTTTGCTGTGAGAAGTCCACCTGGCATGATAACTTTTCCAAGCTGAAGTCATTCATGAGCTTTTAGACTTCTGACTTCTGTCCAAGCTCTGCTGCTTGCTGTGAGATACTGACTCAATCACTTGCCATAAAGCTTTCAAAAGATCTTTCAAAAAGAACCTTGCTCTTCAAGTGCTCTGTTTTCAGTTTATCCATGCTGAAGTTGCAAGTATTCTGTTCTAGCTGGAGCTCCAAGTGTGTTGCCACTGTAAACAGAGATCTGAAGACTGGCTGTCAAAAATCAATTAGTAAAAACACTAACACTTCTGAAGAGTAGTGGCCATGTCTCAGTTTATTTAGCTGGAAATTCAGTACAATAGCTGAAACCAGGAAAACCCTTAATCCCTTTGTATTTGGATTTCTTCAGAAAATACTAACACAACTAAAGTTGTCAAGTAATTTGAAAAGATGTTGTTTGGAAAGAAGAAAATAAAATTTTAAAAAGTGGATACATACTGGACTTGACTCTGTCCTGCATGGTATTGGAATTTTTGAGGTCTACTGTTCATAAATTATTCACCAACCTATATGATATCAGACAGAGAAGCTGAAAAAGTACCTGTATTTCCTGTAAATTTGATTAACTGAGAAACTGCATCTGAATTATTTTTTTCTGTTGATTTGAAATGATGGCAGTAGTGGTTGGTGTATTTTATACATGTTTATTATTGTGTGTATCATTCTGTTATTGCACACAAAGTAGAAATTCTTTCCACTGTTTTGTTTTAAAATATCCAATACTTTGTATGGACCAGTAATTTATCATTTGCATGTTTCCAAAAGGTTTGGGGTGGAACCTCCTGGACTGATAAAATTGGAAAAGGAGATTGAACAAGAGGAAACACTTTCAGCTCCCCTTCCATCTCCTTCACCATCACCCACAAAGTCTCCTGGGAAAAAGAGCACAGGGAAACTCTTGGATGATGCTGTAAGTTGTGGGAGGAAGCTTCTTCCCATCCTGTCAATCCTGCTCTGCACTTCCTTGTAAAACACACACAAGCCTGAGTTTAACATCTCACTCTGTTTTGAACACTTGTAGACTTATAGAGCTATTTGTTTCTTGACCACAATTATTTATGTCTGAAGCTTGGGAGAAAAAAAAAAAAAGTCACACTGTGTAGGAGCTCTGCAGCTTAGCCTAGCTTTGTGCTTAGGGCCACATTCCCTTCTTATTCCTCTTTTGCTCCTTATTCACTGACTCCCACTTGGTGCTTTGTCTGAGGAAGGACTGAGTCAGGACAACATTTGGCTCATACTGACTTTTTCTGAATGTTAACAAACACTTCTAAGATATTTCAGCCTAATTTTTGTGCTGTTCTGCATGATTCTCACACAGTAAAAAAAAAAAAACCAAGCATTTTTTTCCTCGTTGTTAGAATCTTGCTTTGAATTTCATTAAATTTGTTGCAGCATGTTGAGTGTTCATGTTTCTGGTGGGAACTCATAGGGGCTCATTTGAAATAGCTGGAATCATGAAAAGGACACACTTTGAGACCATGAAGAGGTTAAACTGGAAAAGTTCAAATCTAGCCTGTAAAAAGAAGCAGTTACCATAGTAACTACTACATTGCAAGGTAGATGTGCCACCTGGGAGTTACAAAGCACTTCTTGAAAAATCCATGTGCCACTTTCCTGTTACAAAGAGCAGATGGAATATAATGTTCGTGCATTTTATTGAAACACTTCTTTTTTTGTTTGATGCATATAATTACATTTAAATTTTTCTGGTTTGTATTTCTTCCTTAACTTTGCAAAAGCACTTTCAGCAGAATTGAGAAAGAGCAGTTATGTGTGGAAGGAGGCTGGTGACTGCATATCATGTAGAAATTGAGCAGAGAGTATGTAGGTTTTCTCTAAGCACCTCCTTTAATTTAGAAAGCAGTATGGGTGGAAACAGAATGGAATCCATCCAGCTAGGTTCCTGACCTGCACTACCCCAGACACTCACACCATAAAATAGCAGCAGTTGCTCATGCAGTCCAGACACAAAATAAAATAGAATATAATTCCTCCCTCTGCTTCCTTATTTGATTTCCAAATTCCACTCAATACTTCTGTGTCCTTTGGGACAGTAAGGCAATGGAACCCTCAACAGCAGGATCAGCAGTGAAGATATTATTGTCCTCTGTTTTACACCAGAATAGATCATTTCATTCTCCACAGGCTGGTCTGTTTTGCTTACACAATTCAAAACAACCTTGAATTTGTTTAGGCCCAGCTACTCTGGGTTTTTGATTCCTTATATGAACTCTGGTGGATGAAGCACTGAGTTCCTACTACCCCTTTTCAGCTGTCAGGGTGATAAATGCCATAGGATATTATGTCAGGAATCCCTCATTATTAAACAGCACTCAGAGGGCCATTGCCAAAAAGGTCCCTAAGCACAATCCCAGTCTTGGTACCACATTCCAAGAAATACAGGAATACACCTTTTTCATCCTCAGCAACCTGCACCTGGATTTTAGTCATCAGCCACTGATTTCCTGTAAGTTATTCCTATTGTACATTGACTATCTAAATAGTTTATTCACCAGAAATGGAGACTATGTCTCATCCATATTGATAAAAATCACTTGAGTAACTAATCTTAAAATTCAAAACATGATTAATTCAAACTGAGGACAACTCATCTGATACCTGAGAAATACTTTTTGTATGTAAAATGCATGTAAAGTTCCTCTGTTAAGTGCTTTAATTAATTGTTAATTTTAATTATATTTCTTCATAAAAATATTATGCTCTGATTAAAGAAAAAGGAGTCTTAAGAATATCTATAAAAAATCCTCCACAAGGTAATAAAGTTATTCAGATAAAGGCATTGAGCAATTTCTGAAATAATTGGAAAGCCTTTAAATCAATCAACAGGGCTAGTTTCAAAAGTATAGAAACAATAATTGGTTGCCTTATAAGTTCTTTTTGGGTTATTTAACATACTGTAACTTAATTCTTAAAGCAGATCTGAAAAACATTTGTACTTCAGAAGCCTTATATATTCATGATAAACAAACACTTACTAGAGTGCTACAGCTTTGGCCAGGCATTTTTTCCTTTTATGAATCAATTTAAGACTTTAATTTGTTAGCTATTCTGAAAACATCCTTTCCTGGGCCTCAGAGCATTTTCACAGGCCTTGGTTTACAAACTGAATACGAAAATGTCTTTGGAATATTGTTGGACGTGGACAAACATCTACAAGTTCCTCTGGCATTTTTGCATTTGTTTGATGCTGACATACTAGGTATGTAGTTTGTCCAAGAAAACCACAGTGTATGAAAATGCTGCACTTAATTCTTGCTGCTCCTGTGCAGAAGTGCAATTTGAATGTCCAGGAGGAGTTTCACAGCCAGATCTGCTCTTTTGATATCGATGCCTTTGCTACTTTCCCATCACTGAAGAGTACAAAATATACTTTTACTAAACACCTTTGGTAGCACATGCCAGACCAAGGCAAGCAAAGTCAAGCTGATGCAGCTAGTAACAAGCAGGAAAGTGGTTTTCATCTGGTTTTTCTCAGCCCTTGTTTCTGGGGCTATGTAGTTGGGTTTGGCAATGATAGTGTACTTGAGGTCCCTTTAAATTAACTTGGATTGAACTAGCCCTAACAAGGAGATCATCAATTTTTAATCATGTCACAGTATTTTCTGTGTGCTTTTTACCTAAGGTGTTTGTGCCCAATTTCAAAGAGGCAGAGCCTCTTACTGGTAAGGAAGATACCTCTATATTTATATATATTTACGAGGCAGGATGCATCTTATGACATCTTCATTTTGCCTGTTAGCTGTATTAGTACTTCGAGCTTATTCAGCATAAAATACTGAGAATAAATTTACAGAAGTTTGATGCTAAACTCCATGTAACAAACTGCTTGACTTCAGATAAAGAGTGCAAATTTGGTGCTGAGCTGTGTGACATTTTTAACCCAGCTACTAAATCATTACTATTGGAAGCACCATAGGGTGCTTTCTGGACTTACAGGAATGTTAAGAAAAACCAAGAAAAATATCATCAATTAAGACTTATGTCAAATGATACATTATGACAAGTGTCTTATTGAATATTTTGCTATCCATGCTATTTTAAACAGTTCCTACTAACTTCTTGTTTTACAGGTTAAACACATTTCTGAAGATCCACCTTGTAAATGCCCTACTAAATTCTGTGTGGAGCGTCTTTCACAGGGAAGATACAGAGTTGGAGAGAAGATCCTTTTTATTAGGGTGAAGTTTTTGCTTTCACTTTTTTATTTTTACTTTGTTTTTACTCTACTGCTACCTTCCACTTTGAAAATTACATCACTGATTAACAGGAAAAAATGTAAACCTGGGAGATCCCAGAGTCAACTGTCAAATTCCTAACCTAAAATGTTTCCCAGTCAAAATGTATGTGTTTTAAATGTGTTTTAGATATTTTCAAAGTTTTATTTTAATTTATAAATACACTTATCTTAAGCGTATTTACCAAAAACACCCCAATTACTAAACTGAAGACCAGCTATAGATTGCTCATCAAGTGGTAAATCAGCATCACTTGGTACAGATTGCTTTATGGTGTGCTGTCATGCCTTGCTTTCAACTCATCAGAAATGGATTTGATTTAAGGTTTACAATACAACTCAAGCTCCTCCTTCCTCTCCTCCCCCCAGATTCCACATACCAGGATACTAAAATTGTCTTATTTTTGTTAGGATAGTATTTCAATCATGGCAACAGATGCTGAAGTGCTTTAGTTGTTATAAACACTCTATTTAGATGAATATACGAATAGATGAGTATACATAAAGAGTTTGTGGTTTTGTTCAGGGGGTTTTTTTATTAGCTGTTATCATTTTAGTTATATTTTAGATCATTTTAGAATTCAGTCTTGACCTAGCCCTGAGTCCCTTGCAAACAGCACCAAAAAAATTAAATCTCTGAGACCTAAAGCTGGTTCTCAGTGCTTCAGGAAATCCCATCAGTGCAAAAAAAAAGCTACTGAGGACAAGTAAGCAAAGAGTGCTCTTGGAGTATCTCAGTGTATGTGGAATAGCAGGGCAGAGGCTTTTTGTTAAATGTGCAAGGCATCCACATCCCTTCCTTCAGGCTGGTGAAAAGCAATATATCTGTAACACTCTGCCCAGGCTTATGGCAGTGCTTCTCCAGCTCTCTTCTCTGCTGTTGTTTCCATTTAGTGAAAAAACTGAGATTTGAGCCAGAGGAGATGCCTTAAAGCTCAAAGCTTTGTGCTGCATGCTGTGGTGTCTGTGGCATGAAGTCTTTGCTGTAGGAAATACAGAGATCAAGTGTTTGATTCAGGCCTGGCAATGTGTGTATGTATATCTAAAAGGCTCCTCAGTGAGTATTTTTTGAAGCCAAGACTCTGGCTGTATTTGGCTTCAAGCCATTAAGTAATTTTTTGCAGATTCTAGTGAATATGAATGTATTAACATTTAATACTTCAGGAATTTTTATGTAATATCCCCTTTTTGCTAATACTGAAGTAGAGAGTCCAATTCAAAAACTAAGAGCATGCTGATGATGAAAGATTATGTTGATGTGAAAATAGAAATAATTACATTTTACACTATGATCTTCACATTCATGTTTCTTTAACTGTTCAAAATTCATAATAACTGCTTAGGAGATACTTTGAGAAGAAAGTTACATGGAAAGAATTTCTCAGCACTGGTGCTTAGCATTAGCAAGGCTTGTCTAAGGGAAAGATCTCTGTAGCTTTATCTCTGTTTAGAGCTACTGCTTGGGGCTATCCAAGCAGTAGCTCTAAACAGATGCAGTTATGCATCTAAACAGATGCTCTAAAATGATGCAGTTAGAATTAAATGTCTTGTCCTAACAGTTGGTTTTGACTTTCAAGATTAACAGAATAACAAAACAGAATAACAAAAGCTGTTTAAAAAGCAAAGCCTTTTTAGAACAAAAGCTAGCACTAACTTAATAGATTCTCCAGTCTGAAGAAGCTTTGTTTTAAAACACACATTCATTTGCCTAATTCATAATACAGAAGTGGAAAAAATGTGATGAAGATAGATTATGATCTACCAACTTAACACATGTGTTTGCATTTAGGAACCCTTGTCTGCTTCATACCCCATCTTACCTGGGCACAGGGTGCTTCATGTATTTTATGTAGTCTAACACATGAAAAACACAGTTACACATGGGTGTCTACAAATGCACATGTGCCACACTACTACCTGTGAAACCACAGTCCTTTAACTCAAAATTTAGGTGATGTCAACTCAAAATACATCAAAGAGAGTTAATATGTTAACTGGGTAATTTTTAGACATCCAGGTGAATTAAAAGAGAGAACTGTACCCTTTAAGTATGGCAAATGCAAGAAGGAAATATTGATTTAACCTTCTCTGTTTTGGCCCTGAGTTTGAAATATTTATGTCTGCTGATTTTTAATCTAGTCAAACTTTTTTGCAGAACATATGCACTATAATGAAAAGTATCTATTAAACTGCTTATAGGGAGAGACACTGTAAAGACAAAGATCAGTGCACAAAGATTCTGTAGAAATTACTTTCCTCAGTGCCAGCTGGGAAACTCGTTCCTCAATAAAAATTGAATAAAGCTTTAAAGATTTAACAGACCTGTAGACAGTCAACTGAAATTTTTAGAAACTGCAACAGTGGTTCCTAGTCAGGTCTGTGTTTAGAATATGAAGTAGATATAATTTTGGACACACAGGGTTTCTTAAATGTTCAGATGGAGTATGCAGCCTCTTCTGTGATGACCTGAAAATAGGAGGAGAGGTAAGGTTAAAAAAAAAAACAATCTTGCTTTCCCATGGATTAAAATATAGCCAGGGCACAGCACAGAGGTGTGGAATGGAGGAGGCACTGCCTGCCCCACAGCTCAGATGTGGCAGCAGTGGATGAGAGACAATATTTGAGAAGGCATTTCAGTCAAGAATGTTTCCATTGCTTTTTCAGGCTTTATGGAAGCATCACCTGATCACCTTATCACAGGAAAATCTATTATTCTGGCAATAATTAAAAAGTACATCTCTGAAGGAAGTCAAATCTAAGGATGAAGTATTGAAGGGTGCAAGGGTACTTGCATACTTGATGCTTACATACTGGATTTGTCTAAACATAGCTCTTCCTTTTAGAATTTTTTTTTTACTTTTACAATTTTTAAATGAGTTTTTTAATGAGTTTATTTAAGGAGTTGGTTTTTTTTTTAATGAGTTTTACATTTTTTTAAATGAGTTTTACATAATTCTTGCTATTGTAAGCATGATTTAAAAGCATACACGTAATAGAAGTACTGCTCCTGTTCCTATTTTGTGTGCTTGCTCTGCCTTCCTGTCCTGAAATCCAGGACTAAATGTCACAAAATTTATTCATGCTTCTGAGTAAGTGAAAAGTGGTTTGTGTTCTCTAAGGCAAGAGAGTCAACACAGAGCCTAGCTGTACACAAATGAGCACTGAGGAAAACACCTCTGCCAGGTGTTCTTCTAAAACAGAAACAAGTTTACATATTAAAAGGGAAGGGATAGAAACTCTGGGCTACTCTGTTAGAGTAATCAGTGTCTTTTTGGCAACTAGCACATTTTCCCTTTCCAAGATCTTTGCCAGAACCTAGAACGATCTTTCTTCTGGTATTTGCAGAAAGATATAAAACTGATGAGTGCAAAGAGATCCAGCACACCAGAATATATACAACAGGGAGTTTCCATGTGACTGAATTGAAGTGCTGTCAGGTTACAGCTAGCAGCTATCAAAACTAAACTGAATTACTAATACTAACTTTAAATAACTCATTCCTGTGGCAAGAGAGTTACCAGAGTGCTAAAATTATTAAATACCCCACAGAAAAACAGCACAATATGAAGAATCTGTGCATTCTTTAAGTCTGATTGCTTCTCCTTTTAACCCCATCCATTTTTTATCTTTAGAATTTCATGCCAAGGAAGTGCTGGGGTTTTTTTGTAGCATTCACTGCACTTTAAATGGATTTCAGGCCTTGGCACCTGGTCAGCCACTCACAAGTGTCATGAAAGTACAGTAAACTCCTGGAAAGAATTCCAAAGATAAACTTGGAATTCCACAGAACAAAAGTGGTAGTATTACCATGGTTTTTCCTGGACCTGTCTCATGGAAAAGTGAGGATTATGAACAAAGTTAGTATCAGATGTGCTGTCAAAGTAGGGCTGTGGAGAACAAGAACATCAGTATTTTGTCTTTTATTGCCCAAATTTTCCAAACTGGTAAGTTCTGGCAATTTTGTGTCCATGTAAAATATCTTGTCTTGGGTCAAAGCAGTCCAAAATTCAACATTAACACATCAAACTAGATGAGACTGATTACAGCTGAAATTTATTTTGTGCTAAACTGTTTAGAAGAAGAGCCTGAATTAAAAAAAAAGTTCTGAAGTGATTTTTATGTGTACAGTTTAGGACATTAGTAAGATTTATGAATGTGGCTGAGAAATAAAATACTTCTAATCTGTATGTTTAGTTATGTTCAGTATTAATGGAGTAGCAGTGTAAGGAATACACATAGTGCTGGTGAGGAGGTTCAGAAAATGGGTGTAATGCCTGGTGAAGCAGTGACATGTATGAAATGAAATAGTTAACTTCAATACATAAAATTCATACATTTTTTAAGCTGAAATGCAGATCCTTGATTTCTCTATGGCAGTACAATTACAGAGCAAACCCATTTTAAGTTCCAATATATTAGAAATTTGCTTCAAGATGACGGCAACTGCTAATCTGGGCCCAGAAAGAAAAGAAAAGGTGTAGCAAGGAAAGTTGGTATCAGTGAAATATCATTAACTTCTGCTCATGCTATCCTCATAAATGCAACTAATTCACCTCTGACTTGCATTTGGATGGCTGTTTGTAGAAGCTGGGAGAGTGACCAGTCGTGGATTTCCTGCGAGAGTAAATTTTGTCCACTTAGCATGCTAGTCTGAATTTTCCAGCCATTTGTACTCTTCTCCAGTTGATGCACTTGGTATGTAATTCCCAGTGTTTCTTACACTCTGGTCAAATTTGGCCCAAAGACTTCCATGCTAGTCAAGTCACTTGAGATGTGGGAGATTTGAAATAAGTAAAATACTACAGATGGCATTGGGCTAGATTTGACTCTCTAGCCAAATACATTTGTATATTTGTACCTGTAGTCAAAACCAATGAGCCCAGGCTTGCATAAACAGTTTGGGATCTGCAATATCTTAATTTTATTTAAAGTTTTTCATTCCACTCAGATGATTTTCACAGTTTTTGAACACATAAGTGTAGCTTTGGTTCGTTACTGACAGGGCTGGTTTCATGGGTTTGCAGTGACATCATTTCATTCCAGCTTTGTAACATCATGCCCCACAGACCCACACTGACATCATTTTGAAAACTTTGAGGGAATGCTTTGTCCTATTTAAAGGAAATTAAGCCTAAGGATAAACATTATTGAAATTATGCCACCCTTGTTCTCCCCTCATTACCCCAGTGCAAATTAGAAGGCATTTTAATGAAACCCATGGAGCTAAATAAATTTATTTCAGGCCTGTTCATTTAAAAGAATAACCTCTAGTCTAAAGTCAAGCAAGAGCTAATAAAACAATCTGCCTCTAGATACTTTCCAAATGTAATTTTCTTGCTTATGCATGTAGCTTTGTTGATTTAAAAACCAGGGGATGGAGGTAGGGAACAGTTTCCAGATTTCTGTCTCTTACTGTGCGACTGTTTTCATCCCTTAACTGTTCCTATATAAGACTGGAAAACATACCTTGAGACTTTTTTGTTCTTTATCTGTTAGATTTTATCTAAAAGCACATGGACTAAGGTTTCCAGCATAACTAGGAATCATAAAACAGAAGGAATCTGAGGCACTCTGTAGGCAGCCAAGCAGAGTCTTGGGTTGTCTCTGCTTTGCATGGGTTTTCTGAAGTACCTTACAGAGTCCTGACAGTTCTCAGGAATAAAAAAATAAGTTCTGAAGTGATTTATATCACTTCATATTTATATCACTTTATTTATATCACTTTATATTTATATTTATATTCTCATGAATATAAAATTGGTATTGGTTGAAGGAATATTATCTGAGTATTGCCAGCTCACTGATATTTTTGTTAAATAAAATATCTTATATTTTATTTTNATTTAATTATAATTTTATTTAATATTTTATTTTAAAATATCTTATCTCTGTAAGAGCTGCTAGTAACCAAAATATACTGAAGTACAACCCATCCTTAAAAACTGTAAATGTATCTCAATTTTATTTATTAATTCCTAATGCTATTAGAAGAGATTCTTGTAAGCAATATCCTCAGTATAGCCACATTTTAATGAGTCTTTTTGTAGAGGATAGTATAAATAATAGTTTCCTTCCAAAGGACCATATTGTTAGATATATTTATGATGACTAGACAATAGAATGTAATTTTGAATTAGTCAGAAATAAAGGCTGGATGAATTTATTTACATCTCTATTCTAGGATTGCTAAGCAACCAAGGACAAATGGCTTTATGTCTGGCTAGTATATTGTACTGCTTTAAAAAGCTTTTTAAAAGAACATTTATTCTTTGGCACAGGGATAGGCTGATTGTAAGCACATTACAGCTTCTCTTGGTTAATTTCTGGATTTTAGTGCATGATCTCCACAGGCCAGTGCAGTCATAGGAATGAAACTTCCCAGTTTTACGTGTCTCCCTTGAATTAAACTCCATAACTGCCACCAGTGCTCTGCAGCATCGTGGTGGTGTTCTTTCACGTTGGTTTATTTTTATATGTTTCTATGTTTTATATGTTTACTAAGCTGCAGTCACAGTAAGGTAGGGGCTAGTGCACACTGAAATTCCCTCATCTCCAGGAACATGCAGACAGCTCAATCATTCTGAGCACAGACCAATTTCACCTGCAAGCATTCCGTGAGGAGTTATGTTACATTTGTTCAATCTTAAAAACTCCTGATTTCAGCCATAGCTACCCTCTGACTGGTTTTATTCAGCTGTTGGAAACTCTGCTTTTTAATATTGATGTTTTATCCACATATATTCACAGTTCCTACCTTTGACTAGCCAGCAAGGCTGCACACAGGTGAAATGGAAGAAATAAGTCTTGTTGTGCCCAGCCTAGAGACCTAAGGATAGAATTACAGTATATTTACTTGCTGAAGGACATGTGAAAAATGTCTTTAGAGCTTATAATTAAACCTACATCTCTCATAAATTTGAGGAAGTGAAATAGTATTGTAGTTATTTTAGTTGTATTATTTTCTCTTATGGGTTGGATCAGACACCTCAGCACTTGCCATTCCTGAAAGTAATGCCATGAAGAAGTAAAAAGCCTGAGTGATAAAGGCATTATTGAACTTTTCATCCAAAAGTATGCAGGCAGTTTCTGCATCTGCAAGTGTAAAGACTATTCTGAGAGAATGTCCAGAAAAATGCAAATCTTTCTGGTATTCTTTTGTTGGGACCCTCACTTTAAAACTATTTAATTTCCTTTTGCTTACTTGATAGTGTCAAACCAAATGAGGCAGCTGCTAATCCTGAATAAATTCATAAAAGGCAGAAAACCTTCTCAAGTCAAAGTATTCATGACACTGGTAGTGCAGAAGACCTCTACAGTGTCAAACATTTTTTAGTTCTTCCCAAAGATAAATCTGCAAACATAAAATACATGGCATTCAGTTCCTTGTTAAGGTGTCTGGAAGTCTTTAATTTTTATTAGTTTTAATTGAACGAGGAAATGAAAAAATTCTACCTATCCTTTTTGTGATCTTCATTTCTCTGGAATATACTTTTTTATTCCTATTTCTCATGCTTTCAATTGATTGTGATGTTTGCCTGCCTCCTTGTGATTTTCTGTATAACTGCAATCCTGACCTGATGTGTTTGATGGTTTTGACTTTGTGGGGTTTTTTGATGTTTTTCTTGGTTGGTTGGTTTAGTTTGGGGTTGGGTTTTTTTATTTTTGTTTGTTTGGGTTTTTTAATAAGCCATACTAAGCTACTGAATTGAATTGTGATGACTCTAGACATGCAGTTCATTTATTTATTTGTTTGTTTATTTATTTATTTTGGACTTCACGTGTTAAACTGAAATGCTAATGGTCAATTTGAGGATACTACCACACATATCTCAACTCAACTTAATTTGGAATGTTGGGTAAATCAAAATACCTTAAACATAATTTTAAAATGTATGGGTTATGATTTGTACTACTAAAGGACTGGCAGCATCTTTATTTCAACAGAGGGCAAAAGATCTGGGAAAAAATGGCCAACAGTCACTTTTGGGAGAAATACTACAAAGATCACAGCTACAGGGAAGGTTTTGTTGGGTTTGCTGGTACTGGCACTTAATTACTGGTTTTTTGGAAAATTTGGGTTAATCTTCCAAAAAACTTGCTGGTACTGGTACGCCAGAGGATGGGGATGCACAGTAAAAGAAATAAGCATTTTAACTCCAGCTTCTGCATTAATCTTGCCCTTGAAAGTGGCTGTTTGAAGCAATTTGGAAGGTAAAAAAGAAAAAGAAAATCCAGACAGGGAAACCCATAGGTTGCTGCAGTTTGGATGTGTGTGGGGACTGAAATCAGGCTGTGCTGGAATTAAAACATCTGTCCCTTCCCACATCCCCTCCAGAGCAGGCAGGGAAAATTCTGTAGAGGAAGACGTGCAGGTTTTTGTTTAGCTGCAGGAGGTGCTTTCTTTTATTTGGCTGTTTTGAGGCAGAAAATTAGAAAAGACAGAGTAAGTCTTGATGAAATAGGAAGAAAACCTATGGCACTGCAGGGTTGCTGAGAACATTTTCATGTGCTCCTGCAATGCTGTAACACGAGCGTGTTCACATGCAACCCACAGACACAGTGAAAGCCCAGATCAGCTGAATTCAGGGACAAAATCTAAATAAATGATCACTCTGCATGAATAACTCTGTCAGTGACTCATAGCCTTAAAGGAATGGAACTTCTGGGTCAAACTGATTCCTTTTTGTATTTAGTGGGGTTTCTGTTTTAAAGTTGTGTGCAGTTTATAAATAGAACTCATCTTTTTATTTCTTATTAAATATCTTATTTTTTATATTTATCTTCTTTATTTCTTATAAATAGAACTCGTATTTTTCTTTCTTATTCTGTTTTTAACTTATTCTGAATAGTACCTCACTGCTCTAATGCATTATTTTAGAGGTATTTCTTGAGGGGTAGAAGCTTAGTTGACATTAGAAAGTGAGAGAGAATTTCTCTTTTTTAATAAGCCACACCAAGCTACTGAATTGAATTGTGATGACTCTAGACATGCAGTGTATTTATTTATTTCTTTGTTTGTTTTTTAATTTAGGCAGAAAATTCAGGTGTTTCCAAACCCAGATAAATTACTTCTGATGTACCTCATTGGATTATTTTAATTACAACATTAAACTATTTTATTAGAATGTATTGTCAGCAAGACTTAATTGTTAAAAGAAATGTAACTTTATTTTCTTAAATTTTTTTTGGTAATTTTTCAGAGATAGAGGAAATTGTTTTGGTTGTTTGCCCTTCACTAATCCTGTAAAGAAAAGCCAGTTTCAAGACAATACAAAATGGTGTCTTTACTAACATATTAAAAAAAAATAATCTAAAAGTATTCATGTTCCCTGGCGTATTTCTACTAAACACATGGAGAACAGAAAGACTCCTGCTATAGGACTAGAAAAATGTGTAGCATTTATTTACAGAAAATATGAAAATCTTTAGCTTAAAATACCAGCTCATTTTCTTAGTTTTTTTTTTTAATTTACTTTTAAAATGCAAATAAAAACGCTCTACCATTTCCTTTCCTTTCCTGTTATTATAAAGTGGACTACCATCATATGTTTTTGACTTTCAATTAAATTAATTGTATTTGTTTTAGTTAAGTAAATTTATTTATTTGAATTTATTTAAAATTTTTATTTATTTAAAATTCGTTTANCAGAGCAGGCCCAGAGCCACAAGGGCAGCACGGTGCTTATCAGCCAGGTGGTATCTGGAAACTGGGGGTTTCTATGGCAACAGCTTATTTTTAATTTTTTTTTTTTTTTTTAATTTTTAAAATCAAGCAAAAAAAGGATGATTTCTTTGTGACTGGCTGCCTCTCAGGAGTGTCTGTGCTTTTCCCTGCCTGTGTGGTTGCAGATGCTGCACAACAAGCACGTGATGGTTCGTGTGGGAGGAGGCTGGGAGACCTTTGCAGGTTATTTACTGAAGCACGACCCGTGCCGGATGCTGCAGATCTCCCGAGTCGATGGGAAAACCTCCCCGGTGCAGAGCAAGTCTCCAAACCTCAGGGACATCAACCCAGACAATTACCTGGTGGTTTCTGCCCATTACAAATCCAAGAAGGAGATAAAGTGAAATAAACTTCTCGTGTGAGTGGGACTTCACGTGTGTAGCTCCCAGTTATTCTCCAAGTGTAGTGACTTCAGTTAATGCTTTAAAAGGACTTTGGAAAATCCAACACAAGACTGGAAATGACCCCCCGTTTTGAAGGTCTTTGAATTTAGAACTATTTATTTCTAGTACTGTATCTTTTATAGCAAATTACCCTTGATAGGCTAATTACTACGATCAGATAATAAATAGACATATATTTTTAGGCAAAATATTACTCTTTAATATGTGAATGTATACTTAGAGCTACATAAAGGAGTGGATCCTGTTAATGGAAGAAAATACACAGTGAAATATATTTGTATGAAAATCTTATTACTTTGAGTCCCTGACCGTTAGGCTAGTTGAAATATATATATGCAGGTGGAAAATGGGTATTGGGGGAAAATATTTGGTAACGTCTCTTACAATGAAATAAAAACTGACTATTGGTATGTTTTGCAATCTGCTCTTAATCAGCAGAAATGTTCGTTACGCTGTAAATAGCATACATCACGTTCTCAGAAATCATTCACACACCTCTAATACAGCTACAGGTGTATGTGGCCTTAGTTCATTATTTTGGCTACTTTTCTGTGTTTGTGTTTGGTAATTTATGTGCCTTGTAACAGCCTAGAAAAATCATTTTATAGAATTGTTTCAGCGACTGTATAAATATAAAAATGAAATAAATTTTTTTAAATACTCGTACATTTTGAGTCTCTTGTTATTTGTAATGTCTCATCTCTACTTTGCTGCTACCAGCTGGATGCCTACAATGCACAACACTGCTTGCTGCCCTAATAATGAGCTGCACAGACAGAGGGGCAAACAGATAACACAGAAATACCCACATTTTTTTGAAAATCAATTTTTCTTTGCAGGGAAAAAAATTCAAAAGCATCCTGTAAATATTTTTTTTAGTACTGACTAGTATTATTCACTATTTTCTGATGTTAAATTTTTAAAAAATTGTATTATGATCTGCTCCTGTGGTCTTTAACAGCAAAATGTCTGTGGGCTAGAAAGGATCAAGACCATCTTTCATGTTCCATGCCTTATTAAAATCAGCACGTTGTACCTCACTTCTGTGGAAAAGGCCTACCTCACCATCTAAAAATACCTGCTGAATACAAACAGTTCACAACTGGTTGGTGCAGCAAAGTAGCAGGACATAATTCCAAAGTTACAGCCTTTTATTCTTATTTTGTAACACTTTATAGGAAGATTAAACACATACTCAAGCAGTAAATCTTTTGAAAAGCCAGAGGAAGTCTCAGTTGTCACAGAAGTTGTCGTATGTCCTCCATAAGAGAGCAGAAAGCAGACCACAAGCAACATCATTTTATAAAAAATGTAGCATAGCTGCAAAAAAAAAACCCCATGATCTTAATATAAGCTCTGAGAGATCTGTTTTTAAATGAAAAGGGAAGGGAAAAAATCACTCGTGAAAATTGAGGTGTTTATTTAGAAATAATGGCTAGGTTTTTAAACTAACTAGTTGGATTTCAGAGAATCACTGAGGTTGAAAAGACTTCCAAGATCTTCAATCTTTATTTGCATCATCCAAGATTAAGTTTGTGTCGTTATGATGATGTTGGTTTTTCAAATATTTGAAGGTATTTACATATTAATAAATCAGAGCAGAAAATTATAAAAAAGGTATTCATAAGCTTAATAGTAAACTTCAACAGTCCCAGTAAATTCAAATCAAGATTTTAAACTAAACATGAACCCCTTTATGTGCTTGGACTGTACCTATCAAAATAGTCTTTTTTTGTTTGTTTGTTTGTTTCAGGGTACTCAAATGTCTAAAAAAAAAAATCACATTAAAACACTTCCTGACTTAAAATTTCAACTTTGCCAGTTCCAGAATGGGAGACTACAGGATTTTATTTTAAAGTATTGCCAGTACCACCTGATGTAAAAAAACATGCAGGTGGGGTTTACTGCTTCTGACTGCATCAGTGTGGGTGTGAATAACACAGGAGGAAATGAAAGCATCAATAAAGCAAGCAACCAAAGAAATGCAGTGAGCTGGTTAGCCTGGGAGAAGGGCTTGGAGGTAAGTGCTGCTAATCTGATAAATTGTATTTTCATGGTGTATTAGGTCCTGTAGCATTGCAGGAATTGGAAAATTTGTTAGGAACCTATGGCTTAATTTATAAAGTTAAAGCTGAGCAGCAGAGTCTTGCTCAAAGGTGTCCAGCCCTTGTTGCAGTGATAGGGGCAGAACAAATTCAGGTCATTTTCCATGATGTAGTGATTTTAACTATTTTGCTGTGTAAACTGGCTGAATGTGAATGTTGAGGAGGCTGAAGTCCTAAAAAGTTTAAGTGATAGGAGCTGCAACAAAGCCTTTTCAAAGTCCTCATACACCAAACCCCATGGGAGATGCCTGTGAATAAACTGTGCTTAATCTCAAAATGGATAAATTATGTTAAATTACTTTAAAAAAAACCATTATTATTGCATAATGTCAAATATGACATCATGCTGGAAGCCATTCAAAATTAGTCTGGAAATGTAACTCTGATACACACTCTGGTACTCCCAGCAATCAAAGGAAACTGAAGGCAGTCTTCAGCCAAGGACACAGCTTTTTTCAGCCCAAACACCATTATGTTAATAAAGTTCTCCCTTCTCAACTCAATCCTGAAGGATAAGCCAAGAAACTGTGTCAAGATTGCACTCCCCACTGTTTCCCATCTCTGTACTGAGACAGGAAAGACAAAATCCAAAGTTCAAGGGGTGAAAAAAAGAAAAGTCTCTGTATCTTGACTTGGTCAGAAATGAGGCTATTGTGGTACTGAGCCATAATGTGCATAATGCTCTCTGGGGTAAAGAAAATGTTTTTGCACTCTAAGTAGTCCACCTAAATAGATAACACAGAAAACTTTTGGAAATGAACTGGCAAAGAGATGGCATGTAACTGTTTTCCTGTTTGTTTTTCAAAATCCTGAGAAGGGCAGCAATGCCCTCCTGTGGTAATAAATGAAAACAACTATTAACAGGATTTTAAATTTCATGTTTAACTTTCAGTGTTCATTATAAATACTTACAGACTCAAAAGAAATCCACATGAGAAAATGAGAACGAGTATTACACACATAATAAAACAGCATTCTTGATCTAAGTACACAGGATTTATAAAGGTTTCTATTTTTCTTTTAATTAGTCACAAAATTATTCCATCTGTAAGGACCCACCATCACTCTGCTTTTCTTTTTTTGAAAAAGGCACTAAATTCCTAAGCAGTGCAAGAGTCATTAAGAAACAGAAAAGAAATGCTGTCATCTGCATATTCAATACATATATATATATATATGTGAAAAACTTTCTACATGAGGACTTGGAGAAAAGTTTAATTGTAGAGCTTGAAATAAGCATCAAAACCAACATGTGGGCACCTGAGCTTGCTCAGGCCAGTCACACACAGACAGACAGACAGACAGACATCAACTGACCAGACAGTACACACATATTGACTGACTAAGCCTAAGACTTGACAGGGAAGCAATAAAACATGCATGGAAGACAAACAAACAAAATTGACAAAACCATAGTGTTGAGAATTAGCTCTTAAGTTTCTTTGTGCATGTTTCCACATCCCTTGTCCCACAATGGCCAAGTACTGCTGAGTGTTCAGATGTGAACAGCAAAAGCCACATGATGAGTAAGTGCCACTTGGCTGCAGAAACTGACACTTCTAGGCAGTAAACATCAACCCTCTTCTCTTCAGAAGTCATGTGTTATCCAACCTGCCACTAAAGAAACAAACAAAACACACCACAGGTTTGTATGAAGATCAGGAAAAGAAAGGAAAAATCCCTAATGAAACAAACACCATAAGGTTGTTAAACTACAATAAATTCACCTTTAAATTCTCAATTCACCTTTTATCCCAGCAAGTGATGGACATGCAGTGTATCAGTGGCAACTTACACAAACTCCTGAGTCATATATGGCAATGAGGGCAAAAGATGAAGGTTTACAAAGCCTGAGTTTCAATTATCAGATACATCTATTGTTTTGGAGAGATTAAAATTCTTCATTAACTCTCTGCCTGGCCTTCTGAGGTAAAGTTCACATTAGAATAGCAATAGCAGTAATTTTATGCCAACACTGTATGTTTCTTTTGCAATGAGAGACACATACATAAACCCAAAACCATGGCCCTACTTAGTTCTTTTCTTCTTCTACTCCTTAGATGTGTTTTCTGAAAGCTCTGAAGGAGAGAGACAATCTCAAGTGGCACTGAAAAGGGACTCTGAGTACAGGATAACTCAGTGCTCAGAGACCTGTAAAACTGATGCATCATACATGTAGAAACTGGGAGGAAGAGGGGGGAAAGTTCTCTGCCATCCCTGCTGTCTTTCTGTCCTAGTGATGAAGTCACACTGCATGACAATGACACGTGCTTCCATTCCTATTCCATTTCCCTCCCTCTTGGTTTTTCCTCAAGTTACTCGATCTTCTACATGACAAAACAGGATTTTCAGAGTAAATACATGGACAGTTGAATCACATTGTTTCTTTTTTTAAACTTACTCTCAGTCCTCCTTCTCCTCCAGGACGTGAAGCTGCAACTCTTCTTTCTATTTCTTCCTGTTTCTTTTTCTTCTGCTCTACAGAGGAAACATTCTTAATACCTCGAGAGGAAGCCTGGGAGAAAACACATTTGAGTAAGACCAGGTTAGCTATTTTTCTGGAGAGAAACCAAACTGCAAGTGTTGGCAACACTGTTTTATGAACTGTGGTTTGCATGAAGAGACTGAAGCACTTAGAAATGCTATTAGTACATCAAGGTAGCCCTTTCAGGATATTTCCTCATTCTGTGACCTCTTGGTCCTATAGGTAAGTGAGGGTGTTTTTGTTTCACTTTTTTATTATATCCAGGTGAAGATATTTAACCCTCAGATGCAGAACCAGGACTTCCCAAAAGTCCACACATTTTCAGTCTGTGGTTTTTTTCAGTGTTTTACCCTCACAAACAGGGGATAAAAAGAGCTGTGTTAGTAGTGCTAGCCCAGGCTGTGAAGAAGTTCAGCTTTTAAACTGTGATCTGTGAGAAATACCCTGCATGACAGTCCACCCTTCAAAATGTCACAGGGTGTGTGGGTAGCAGGACTACCAAACGAAAAATCTGTCATGAACTGCCTGCTTCACATCCTTGTGGGAACTGTTTAATGACAATCTAGACTAGATGGCAGGAGCACCAGAATTACAGACAGTTAACACCATGAAAAAGAAAAACACCCAAAATGTTTTAAAAACTGATTCCTATCTAAGTTTAGGGTTATAATAACATAGCAGAAGTTATACAAAAGATGCACAGCAATGTTCTCACCTGAATTTCAAGGTCCTGACAGTAAGCTCAAATTCTCAGTGGGGTACTAAGACAAATCTTAGCACCAAATACCAACCTACTTAGAGCATATGTTCTCTGCCTCTTAGGAAACTGGCCTTCCAAGTCAGTCAGGTAGCCAAACTGTCTGCAGCACCCCAAAAGGAAGAACAGCTCCCATGACATCAGGAAAACACCAAGCAGAGAAGGAAGGACATCTGATCTACTCCCTTGTCCCCTCACCAAGGATGAAACTAAGTCTGGCTGCTTGCAAGACATCTCCATTACCCAAAATTCAGGGGCTAAACTGACCTCAAAGATAGTCCTGAAAAATCCTGGTAGATGCTTTATATCTCTTTGTCTTCCAGGAAAACAAAAAGTAACAGAGAGTGATAGTCCCATTTTTCTTTGTCAGCATAATGGGTCCCACAAAGCTTCAAGGACATTCACAACCCTGGTTTCTTCATTTCTCCTTCCTCTCAGGAAAGCTTTTTAGCCAGTTAAGAGCTAACTATTTCCTACAGTTATGCTTAAAAATCTCTTTGTGACTGAAACCCATTTGTGGTTGAAAATAACATGTAGATTGCTTTTAGTACATAGAATGGCACAAAATCAAGGTTTTAAGGAGCCTAATGCATCACTCAGCTGTTGCTCCAATTATTTACTAAACTCCCTCCAAACCAGGTCAACATGGTCCCCATGCACAATGGCCAATTCCTAATTCAATATGTAATGTCACTAACATTCACACAAATACCAATCCTTCCTCTTCACAGTTCAGCTGTGGTCTCTAAGACACACCATTCAAAATCCAAAATAAGTAAAGAGTATATGCTATAAGCCTTTTTTAGAAGTATGTAAGGAAAAAGAACCAGGCTGGCTGTTCTGCTAGGACACCTGTACCCTAACTCTTCTAACTTTAAAGACATCAAAGCAGCTAAAGCTTGGCAACCCTAAAAAGACAAAAGCCTAAGTTAATACTACATCTTTGCTGGAATCTGAGCTGATAAACATGTTCAAACTGTTGCCTTGTTGATAAAGAAGAACCTGCAAGTGCATACAACCCACATTTTTAAGGAAAGTACAAGTGCAGTACCACTTGAAATTGCCACTGCAACAACTGTTTGACCACTTTGGTTTGAATACTTCTCCATCTCTTGTTTTCAAGTCTTAGAACAAGGAAAAATAATGTTGAAGTTGCTCTTCCAGTCCTTAGGTTGTTTTATAAACTACTGTAAAATACCACCCATCCAAACAAGCTCAGTTACTTTGCAGTGGTCTTAGAGCACCTACCTGTGAAATTCTTAATCATATAAAAAAGGTATAAATGCACAACATTAACAGGAAAGTACTTAACAACAATTCCCACAATCCAAACGTGATATTCAGTGTCACCAGAGAAGCCACAGCCATTCTCCCCATAAACCAGTTACCTAAAAATAATTTCAACAAATGACATTTTATCAGACATTACCTCCATCTGCCTCTTTTCAGCAGCTTCTGCTAGTTGTCTTCTTTTTATTTCCTAGATAAAATGTTATAAAGACAGTGAAATTCTACTTCAATATAGTCTTTGCATTCTTTTTAAAGTCTTAATTTTTTAAGTACGACTCAAATCTGTGATACTAACTCCCACAAAATGTCAACTTCAAGTCAATTAGCATCATCTTCCCCTGCACTGCCAGCCTGCAAGAACGAAGTGTTTTTAGTGACTAATATGCCAGAAGAGCAGCTGCTGACATACATACAGTCAAACCCCACCAGAAATCACTATTCAGCTGTTCTGCACCTTCACTCAAAAAAATCCAGAGTGGGGTGAAATGGCACACAGTGTATGAAACGTCCTTTTAGAGCCTGGAAAGGG
>VXAX01005483.1:0-23167 GCA_013399835.1 Leptocoma aspasia
GTGCCCTGGATTCCAACAAGACCGATTCCACAGGATGCATCAAGCCTTGAAAATTGCTTTGAAATGGACGGCTGTTCCTGGACGCCTGTCTGACAATATAAACATGTACCAAAAATTACATATGACTGGCTATAGAAGTGTCTGAGAGCATGAATCTGTGAAAACAGCAACATGCTTTCTCAGAGTGCTGGTGAGCACAGCTGCTCCCAGTGTGTCATCTGGCAAATTCTCCTTTCCTACTGCACCATGTGCATCAGGAGGAAACCAGAACTATAATCCTCCATCCTCGTTCCTTCTCATTATACATTTCATATCCCCTTTTCCTTCTCTAAGCAATTTCAGTCAGATCTTGGTAACTCACAACAAAGAAAAAAGTATTGTTTGCGGATGCCAAACAACCTATTTTTTTATCCTCAGCCTGGAACACTCTGGTGAGATATCCTGAGGATGCCCTTCAGAGACTGTCATGGTTTAACCCCAGCCAGCAGCTCAGCCCCACACTGCCACTAACTCATTTGCCCCTGGTGGGATGGGGGACAGAATTGTAAGAGTAACAGTCTGGTAACTCAGGGGCTGAGATAAAGACAGTTTAATAGGTAAAGCAACAGCTGCACATGCAAGGAACACAGAGCAAGGAATTCATCCCCTACTGCCCATAGACTGGCAAGTGTCCAAATGTCCCCACTTCCTTCTCCTCCCTCAGCTCTGAGTGCTGAGCATGGGCCCACATGGTCTGGGATATCCCTTGGGTCACTTGGGGTCAGCTGTCCTGGCTGTGTCCCCTCCCAGCTCCTCGTGCCCTCCCAGCCCCTCACTGGTGGGGTCGGATGAGGGCCAGAGGAGGCCTTGGCTCTGTGTAAGCTCTGCTCAGCAATGATCAAAACATCCCTGTGTTACCAGCACTGCTTCCAGCACAAATCCAAAACACAGCCTGTAATAACTACTGTGAAGAAAACTAACTCTACACCAGCCCAAATCAGCACAGAGACACAGCCTGAACATCAACAGCATAACAGTACAGATATGCCTTTACTGCCTGACCAAAACTAATGTGCAGATTTCTTCCCTCTGGCTCAAGTTTGGCAGAAATCACTGCCTTGCCCTCTTGGGTAGATTGAGATTTCCAGGGAAATCCGTGTAGAGTCAAGCACTGCTCAGTGTGACCACAAATGACCAAATTGTTACTGCTCTCTCTGTACAGACTCATCCCATTGTTTATGGAGCTGAAGAGAGTAATGATAAAAGTTTATGTAGCACACGATAGTCAAGACTAATTTAGAAGACTTTCCACTTGACATAGTAGCACTTTTTCAAACTACTTTACCCAAGCAATGGCTGAAAACTATAAATGAACCAGCTTTAGAGCTCCTAAATTAGGTGAAAAACATGGAAGACGCTTCCTAAGTCAAAATACTGATTCAATATAAATTTGCATGATGATTCAAATGTGATAATCTACTTTTTTCTATTCCCTAAAGAGCTATCTTTGTACCACAGTTTCTCTCAGTGCCTCATCCAACCTTGCCATTATGCTTGATCCAGCATCAGTTGCTGTTCTACATTTGATGTGAAAACTTCAAACCCCTTAGATTTGCTCCAGCACACAATGGGTGGTTTCAAAGAACTGGATCCGGTGCTGCATGTCAGATCAACTTGGTGTGTCAAGCTGCATGTGCCTAGGAAAATAATGGAAGCAAAGCCTGGTTCCAGCTGCTCTTGCTGCTCTTCTGTGTCGGTTTGCTACTGGAAGAGAGGGCTGTGTTTTTAGTTACAGACACACATCTGCTGATTGCATACAGAGCCTTGAATTTGTCTGTATTCTGCACCGCAGGACTGAGAGCAACAGCTTTGCTTAAATGCACTCAGAATTTAGCAGGCATAGAGGTGACTAATGATTTCTTGCAACCTGCTGATACTTCCTCAGCCTCACAATTAGCTCACCCAGCTGTTTTCAGAGGAAAATGAGGGGATCCTTACTGGGTACCCGCGAGGAGCTGGCAGAATGTCTGTTCTGTTATATACTGTCCTTGAGCACCTTAATTTATGGGGCTGGTTTAGCTCAGGGCCACTTAAGAGACACAGTGGAAACTGACAGCAGCTTTTACCTGGGACTTTACAAGAACCTGCTTTCTCTCAGGACATTTGTTTTCTGTTGGTGACAATGACTTCCTCAGCCAAGCCTCTCTCTGCTACTTGCTTATGATGATATATTCACAAACCTGGGAACATGAAGAGACTGGGTTTTTATTAGATTGCAACCTGAATACATAAACTAGACACTTATGCATCTTTTTCTGTTGTCATCTCTGAGTGCACTTATTTTAACAGCTATGTAAACTCCTCCTTGATGACCAAGTAATTTAAAGACCACAGGAAGGTATACAATACATTATGCAAAAAAAGCCCACCAACAAAACCACCAAACAAAAAAACCCAGACATTTTCAGAGCCTGTTGAAAGGAAAGATTTCTGCAGAAGAAAGCTTGAAAGCTTCTAAGAGGTTAACTGTCAGTGTAGGCTGCAAACAAGAGAAGTGAGAGAAGATGTTAATGTAGCCAACAACTGATTTATTCGCAACAAATAAAGGAACATTCAGCTGAAACCAGCTTCCTTCTTTGGTAAACTTGGCAAACATTTTCAAGAAGGCTGGGATTTGGGGTTTTGGGTTTGTTTGTGAGTTTTTTGAAATGGAAACATTTGAAAACTGTTTTGAAAAAAACAGATACCTAGTAGAAACAGCTGTTAGGGTGTCTTAACAGCTGAGCACTAGGACCATGTCTGAGAGAACAGCCTGGCAGAACCATGACTGTGCCTCTCCTTTTCCCATGAGAACCCTACAGCCTGTAAGGTGAACCAGCTGCTGTGGGCTTTCAATTGTACACACACACAGACTTTGTCCACTCTACTATATCAATACTGCATAGTACAGCTAAGCCAGCTTCTAAAACCTGAATCTAATTATGCCACTGTGCTAGTCCCAGAAGGGAAAGGGAAGGAGGGAAGGAAGGAAAGTTCAAATGTTTTCAGCACTCTTTAGTTGTCACTATTGAGCTAAGAATAAAGCACACAGCTCCACTCTCCAGAAGGTGAAAAGAAAAAGGGATTTATTGAAAATAACTCACACCTTTTATAACATAATGTACTAAGGTAAAACCTGGTTGGTCTTATGAAAAATACCTCTGACTCCATTGGTAAATTAAGAATAACACACTCCAAGGACAGCTATCCTAAACAATGGCTACTGCAAAGAGATAGCAACAGTTGTTTATACTTCCTTTCTTCATTTCCCAGACTAAATTATCTCTATTCCTTTCTCAGACTGGAGTGAGAATATCCACACTTTAGTAAAGGGGTGTATATGTGTGTGTAAGTCTCAGCAGTACACACAGGTTTGCATTCACAACAAGCTGCTGCACCCAACACTTCCTCCTGAACATGCACCTGGGGTTGAGCCCTGCACATCAGTGCAAAGCACCTGATCAAATACATCTATTCTCTTGCAAGGCTATCAGGAAGGCTGAGTCTGTCCCCAGCAGGAAAAGTGGAAACAGATATATGCTAATAGTCTGTTCTCCTTCCTTGATTCCTCAGAAGTCCTTACAATCCCTGAATCCCAGCACAATAACATTGGCAGGAGACAAATCTGTCTTGTGTGGTCTGGCAAAGAAGGGGAAGAAATAATCTCTGCTTCTACAGCAATAGGCAAGGTAGTTCTGGCAAAGATGGTCATGCAGGGCCCAGGCAGTCAGAGGCTGCGGTGCACAGCCTCGTCACTAATCTGACATTGTCAAGAGGAAAGAGAAAGGACTGTTGTGTGCTTTACAGCACAGACCTGAATGAAGATTGGCCATCTGTTTGTGCCGGATATTCCCCACTGCTTTAGAGACAAGCTACTCCCTGGCAACATGTTCAGCAATTCAAGAAGTCCCATAAATCCTCTTCCTTTATTCTTTATGAGTCTGCTGAAGAGGGCAAGTAGCACCATTTCCTACCCCTAGAAAAAGCAAAGGGCCTGGGATGCTGATGGCAATGGTCAAACATTTCTGGATTCAAGGCTCCTACAGGAGCTTTGCCATTCCTCAGTGTAAGCAAAAGCACATGGGATGGTTCACTGGAGTCCCTGTAAGTTACAAATCCAATGCCAAAACATAAAAATAGAGGTATTGCATCTAGCATGGCACTTGTGAAGAAGGAAAGTAATGCTGCTTCATTGATCTAAAATAGTTTCAGCTTTCTGTGAGTCTTCCACCCTCCTGTAACTTTTGTAGTACTGCTATAGAACAGTGGTGGGACCAGAATAAATCATGCTCTGTGCAGTATCTGTTCCACACAGCCAGTTAGTGCCTCTGTCTGTAGAATACATAGTAATAAACCACAGGGATTACCTAGCAGTAGTTTGGCTTGGAATTTGCTTAATCCACTGGACATTTCATTCTGTTTCAAGCTATGTTCTGTAACTTGCAGAGAACTTTTACAGGCTGTGGAGTTGAAGCCTAATTTTTGTTCTGAACCTGTATGGTATCTACAACAGCAGCCTGAAAAGTTGCCTAAACAGTGATATACAAATAGTATCAGTCTCCATTTTATAAGAACAAAGATGTGAGCACTGCCTACAACATGTTTCTACAGTGGATCTTCATTTTCACTTGTAGCTCAAAATAGAAGAAAGCTGGGTGGATTTCAGGCCCATTCTAACACCATGATCAAAAGTGGAGTGAGAGCTTATTTAAGGTCCTTCTCACTCAGTGAAACTAAACAGAATGTCCTGACTTCAGAATTGCAGTTGTCCCAAAGTTACATTTCTTTCTTATACATCAGCTTCTTAGGCAGAAGTAAGATGCTAAAGGAGGCCAGTGAAAGCATTTCTTGAAAATTTTCACTGGAGACAACAATAAAAAAGTTATAGCAAAGACTAGTGTTTTTTATTCCTAATGTTGCTTTAGAAAGATTTTTTCTGTCCGGTAGATATGCACTGCAAAAGTTTCTAAAAGAAGTTCCATCCTCCTGCTCTTTTGAAGCAGCTTCTGATACCACACTTGAGAGTGGATGAGAATGTAAAAAGTGCATTTGATCAGCACTGTAACTGCTACTAAGACCTTATTTGATCAGAGTCTCTAGTGGTTTAAACTTCCTACAACCCTCACAAAGAGATTTCTGAAGCAGTGACATACTCCATATCATAACAAACATACCAAAAGAATTTGATGGGGAAAACAGTTAATGAAAAAGAGATAAAATCACAGTATTGCCAAATTAGTAAAGCATATTTCAAGGCAATTTACTAAAGATGGAGATATGATATACATTCCATAGAATCATGGAATACCCTGAATGGGAAGGGACCCATCAAGATCCTTGAGTCCAACCCCCGGCCCTGCATAGGAAACTCCAGAAATCTCACCCTGTGCCTGAGAGCATTGTCCGAATGCTCCTTGAGCTCTGTCAGGCTTGGGGCCGTGAGCACAGCCCTGCAGAGCCTGTCCAGTACCTGGCTACCCTCTGGGAGAAAAACATTCTCCTGCTATCCAGCCTCAACTTCCCTGACAGACCTCGGGAAATAAAGGCTACTTCACCTTTCTTTGGAGGGAATAGGTGGCCTTGGCATTTTAAGTATCTTGATTACTTGTTTTTCCTTACATTATAGAAAGCTTTTTGGATGCGCTGTCATTACCCTATATGGAATAGCCAACTACAAGTAGGAAGCTAGTTCTTGAGCAGCGTAACAATATTTCTTATAATATAGTTTTGTTTAAACAAGAGGCATTGCAAAAACCAAAAGCAGGCTTAGACCTAATTACACAAGGATTTTCTAATGCTCACCACCAAAATGAGACTTGAGTTTGCCTTGATTTTCCTAAATTTTATTCCTCAAACTTCCCTTGTCTGTGCTTTGATAAACATACTCTACACATGGAGCTAGCTGGAAATCAAGACAAACATCGCTCCTCCTCACTGTGAGCGATAAAAGTTCCTTAAAAAGGCTCACTTGGAAGCTTTTCCTGGGCTTTCCAGAGAGCACCTTAGGATTCCTGCTCTTCAGGAGCAGCAGGATGAAGTGAAATTAGGAGACCACTAGGTGTTTCAACAGCAGGTTCTTGGTCCCAATTAAAGTATCCGTGGTGCTGCAGGGGACCTTTTGTATCCATAGGAGCTGTTCCCTACTGGCAGAAGGAGTGCCCCACAGCCCAGTTTGCGTCTCAGCACAGACTTGCACATCCAGCAGTCTGGTTCTGCCCCACACCCGGAGCTTCGCCACAACCGGTTCGGAATCTGCATCCCACTAAAACAACTCTGACGCCAGCCACAGCAAGAGCTCAGGACATTGTTACAAGTACAGTGATTCCTCTTTGCAAACCCACATAGAGGGGTGCCTCCAAAACTGAAAAAAAAATGTAGGCAATTAAAGGAGTTTCTATATAAAGGCATTTTAAACTAAACCAGATGCTCTGCAGTTTGTAATGCCAAATAACTTCAAGAAGCGTGTCACTTGAAAGATGTTCCTTTTTCTTCTATCATTTTTTCTATTCAGAAATACATATATTTGGATGAGTTATTTCAGTAAACTTCTCTTCTAAACTCTGTAGCAAGAATTAACACATGCTCATTGCCAAGTTCTATGCAGTTAATCTGGAATGCTAGAGATATCCAGGTCAATCTGATAGCATTATAATTAACAGGCATATTTTATCAAAAAATTTAGAATACCTCTTTACTACAGAAATCTGAGGGATTTCATAATTTCCTTTTTTCCCCCCTCCAAGCACTATCTAGAGTGGTCTTCAAAAAACACAGATTCATGGACAACTGAATGAGACTTGATAAGCTGGACAGAGCTGCAGGTTTTTCATTTGTCTGTGAAAATGTTACTTGAGCTTATGAACACCTTTCACAGCATGTTCTTACAGCAGAAATAGAGACTCTTTAAAAGCACTATTTCCATGAAGTTTCAGATGCTCTTTAATAGCATATTCATTCTTTTACAGTTCTGGGTTTTTTCTTCCTGAGCCTATCTCTGACCAAACATCGAATATGCGGGGTTTGGGTTGTTTTTTTTGTATGTTTGTTGTTTTGGGTGTTTTGTTCATTTGGGGGTTTTTTGAGGGGGTTGTGTTTGGTTTCTTTTTTCTTATTCTTTGCTATTTTTTTGCAAATATTTAACATTAAACTGTAATAATGACCTACACCTCATCAGCTTTACACTATCTCAAGGTCCCCTTTAGAAATTCTGCTCCTCCTCCTCTTTTTCACCCTACCTCCCCAGAATGCTGAAAATTCAAACATTACACCATTTTTCAGCTTCATCACTGGTTCAAGTGTTTTATATATTTTATGATCTGTGTCTGTTGTTTTATTATCTCATCTTTTTATGTCAGAAGCTTTGTTTGAGGACCAAACTTCTATCTATCAATAGTTATTGATGCTTATATATGTATGTCTTAAACATTTCCATTATCTCTGAAAAGAATTTACAATACTCTAAAATCTATGCATTTTACAAATCATACAGATTATATTTTGTTCTACCTCTGGATTTTTATATTTTTATGTGGTGGATATTTACGTATAATACATCCTTCTCAGACAGAAATAGCTGGTTCTTCTAACATGTACCTTTATACCTACTGCAACTCTCATCCATTGTGCTGTTGTTTTTTAGTAACCCACTAGCACAACAGACAGGAACAAAATCAATGCTACTGATACTGAAACTCTGCATTTCCCATACTGGCAAGACATTTCAGTTTATTCTGCACATTTATCAACAGTTGTCTAATTGTCATTATTTGGAAGGTATATACAGTAATGAGTGGTTATATCTTATGATTTCTAACTATCTCTTTATGTTATAAATTCTTGTAACACTTAAACATGCTGTTAAATGCTGTATAAATTTGATGTTGCACTTCTGTAATTAACTACAATATTGCTGTTGACTTCAGTCAGCAAGATGTGAGGCTCCAGGGAGAAAGATCCCTGTGAGCACTTCAAGAACAGGTATCGCTCCGGGGTGTTATCCCTTCAGTATAAAAGCTGATCATACCCCATGTCCATGGTTAAAATTACCGTCTCTACTGTGTATATTTTTAGAACATGCACAGAAGTCTTCTTAATTCCCATTTTCAACAACATTTACATCTTTGCAGTTTAAAGCTCTTTACTCCCACCTGAGTGAACATTTTCAACCACAAAAACTGGAAAACATTGGCTAGTTAAGTTAGCTCAGTCATGACTGGAAATGTGTTCTGGCTTTCCTTTTAGCTGGGATATTTTTGCCCATGTCCCTCGAAACAAATTTTCATAACCACAGAAAAAATGTAACAGAATGCTGTAAATACAGCAAAATATAAACTGCCTTTTCTGGTTTTTGCTTTTGCGCCTCACAAACATCTCCAGTAGAGGAGCCTGTGGAACATTCCTGTTGCACAACCAGGAAAGATTCTAATTTCTGTATGCTGAGGAACAGGAAGGCTTCTCCTCAGCAGTGTCTGTGTCTTGCCAACAAGCCACGATAGCCATTTTGTATCAGCCTTTGAATATTCATGACTAAACATAGCTAACTGAATTTCACTGTCTTTCCCTTTCTCAGTTCCATCATGTTCAGATCCTGGTGTCACCTGTGTCTGAATCTTTCTGTGGTGTTTTCCTATGTCTTTCCTTAAAGGTTATAGAGCAGTGCAAAGTTCCCACAAATATTACATTATTTATCCTCTCCATTGCATCATCTCTTTTACCATGATCACTTACTCATTAATTTCTGAAAGAACTGCCATGTAGTGTTAGTTTTTGGGATAAACCCTCTGTTTCTATGAATCAATGCCACAAAATAACCGTATGACCTTCATTTCAGGGCCATTCCTTCTGCAGAAAGATTTATCCCAGTGCCTGTAATATTTTTACCATATGCCTGACACATTGTGGAGGAAATGAGGATGCAGAAAAAGCAGATAAAAAAAAAAAAAAACCAACCAAAAAACCAACCCACCAAAAAAACACAAACAAAAAAAACCCCCCACCAAACAAACAAAAAAAGCAACAAACCCAAAACCAAACCAAACCAAACCAAAAAACAAACAACCAATCCAGACCCAATGTGAATTACCTTAAAACATCTGTGAATCTTCTGTGACAGTATTATTAACTGTACTATTTTAAAAATAAGTGTATTATTTTATCTGTAGATACTGAGAGTCTGGTCAGAGAGATAAACAGGTAAACTTTCCCAGGCATTGTTCTGGGAAAGCTTGAGAAATCTCAGTGAAAGAATGAAAAATAATCCTTTATCTTTGCAGCTGGTGTTTTGAATGTGTTGTTTACTTGTAAGATGTTTACCACAAAGGTGTTGTTCCTAATTAGCCAATGATGTGAGGGATGTTGACCTCAAAATTCTCAAAACTGTCTATAAAAGAATGTGATGTCTAATAAACTTTGCTCTTTGCCTTCTGAGAAGCTTGGAGTCTGTGTTGCTTCATTCAGCCATCCCTAATACAACAGCAACATACATCTCTCTGCATTTAAAAAATATTTGGTTTTAAGTTAGCCTAGTTCTTTACAACGAGCCAACTTCATTGCTGTGTTAGCATTTAGAAAAGGAAGCATTGCCTCTGTTAGGCTTTTGGGTAGTTTACTTTCCAGTCCATTTGACCATCAATTAAAATTACAGTGCCAGGCTGAATTTCTCTCTGTGGTAAAAAGCCCCTTCAAAAGCTAACTCCAGTCTTCCTTGTAATTCTCAAACATGCACGTAAGGAGAAAATCACTGAAGCGTTTGCAAATCGGATCATAGCCTGAAAATCTGAAAAGCAATATATGCTGCTGTCTACAAGGACAGAGAAACAGTAAAACTGATGCAATTCTAGAATTAATTTTAATTTCTAGAATTACATTAATCAAAGAGAACTCATTTATTTTTCATTTATATAAAGATGAAGCTGAACAACAAAGGAAAAATGCTAAAAGGAAATGTTAAGTTGGATAGAGAAAGGACAAGCCAAACCCAGAAAGTTTTGCATAACAATCACAGAAAGAGAGAATTAGGAAAACAGTAGATTTGTTAGGTTTTTTTCATGTTCTTTTCTCTTTTTGAGTGGGACATGAAGAAATCTTTTAGTGTGTAATTTTGTTAATAATATATTGAACATTGTAAGAGAACAAAGAGAACATCTGATTCAAGTGAGCAAGGAAGCTAGATTTCCTGAAAAGAAGGATTAAATGGAAAATCATAACGAGAAAAAAGTGAAGAAAGATCCTCTTTCCTCTGTGAGAGCCTGCATTTCTGTAGGCTCAAAGCCAAGTCAGAAGTGCAGCACTGTACAGAGTGCCATAAGTGACACAGCAGCTCCAAGGAAGTACCCTGAGGTCCAGACTTGGTGCTTAATGTGTTTCCAACACAACAGTAATCCTTACACAGTGTTAGGAAATGAACAAATATGTACAGCTCTCAACAGGTGGAGGGTTCACAGAAATTCTGGCTCAGATTCTTATCCTGAGTCAAATAAAAGCCCAGTAAGTCATGGAGTTTCCTGGGTGTCAGCAGATGAGGCTCCACGCATTCAGATATGATGTATGAGACACCCGAGGGATGTTCTCAGTCTCAGCTGCATCTCAGGCTGGATACCTGAGTGAAACTCCCACTAGCTCCAGTGATAGCTGAGCCCTGGTGAGACTAAATAAGGACTGCAGGCCTGAGCACAGTTCTTCGCACTTCCACATACCCTAAACGGCCCTGAAAGGAGGAATGCAGGCACCACTGAGATACCATCTCCTAGCTGCCAATCTAGCTAGCAAATATCTCTCTTTGCCACTGGCCACGCACTTGCACTTAGCAACACCTGTTCTAAAGATGAAAGTGTGGGAGCAAATGTAAATATATTAAATATACAAGAAAAAAACCTGGGACTGAAGCCATATGGATGTACTTCCATATCACAACCAACAGAGGAGAATCAGTGACATGTCATTATTGAAACTGTAGAGCTGCACATAGCTGCACATAGAAGTATTTGTTCTGTTGCACTTTTCAAGAATTTTAATTCCTCTTACTACAGATTAGCTATGACACTCCCACCATTAATAACCCACAACTGTCTACAGTTAGCAGAGGAGTACAGATCCAAACCTCCTTTTTCATCATAGAAATATCAGAAATATTACTTCCAGCTCCAAATATCTCAGGCACTGTAAGTAGCAACTAAAAGCAATTAGCATTTCATTATGAAGTAATCATAAAACAGCACAAGTGCTCTTTTCCTGATCCTAACAGAGATAGATCTGTTATGCCATGCAAAAATGATTGGCAGTAGTTCCTCGGGTTTAGAAAGCAGGTGGGTAACACATACCTCTCTTCCCCACAGAAACACAGCCTCTTTTATATTCAAAACTAAAAACATGCCTTGAACTATAGGGCACTGCTCTGCATCCCCAAGTTAAATCCACTTATAAAGGGAAAGGAAAACCAAGAGCCTCCGTCCCTGCCTGATCAGGGCAATGGGCACAGAAACCTGGCTGGTCTTGCATAGTCACGTCTCTCCTCTCCTAGAGGCATATTCCAAGCTGCAAGGGTAAGATGTACACTTACTGTTTGCATTGTTCCTGAAATGTGCATGTCTGCATTATACAGGAAATATGAATAGACTGTTGGCGCACTTCAGCTTGAAAATAAATTAACAGCTCTGCACCCTTTGTTCTCTGTCTCCAAGGTTACCACTCGTGCTTTTCATGACAGCTACTGTTTACTTCCTTCCTTTCCTTCTTGTTTACTTGTTTAGAGCATGGAAAAATACAGACACTAAAACTCCCTGCATTACAGACAGTTGCCATTTCCAGATGAGGACAGAAGGTTAGGTGCCAGTGACAAATTTGCCAAGTATGTTCCATCCCAGCACAATCTGTGAAAAAGGCTCAGAGAAAGCTACCTGGCTCAGGGCAGCTGATGTTTATGGCTCTAATACAGTCCTGGATCACAAAACCCTGACTACGCCAGCTTTTCACACACAACCTAGAGGAACAAGCAGCAAGAGATGTTTGCGGAATGCAGAAAGGGAAACAGAACTCCCATGCTTTGAAAAATGTAAGATCCACAATTAAAACTATGCCCCAGATAACATTTAGCTTCAAGTGAGCTAGAGGGTAGGCCTCGCTTTAGAAGCTCCATGGGGCCAAGCCTGTCTTTCCAATAGGCTTGCAATATACCTTGCAAAAAGGATCTTAATCTAGGACTGCAGCTATATGTGTACATCAAAAAAAAGTAAGGGTTGCTGTATGAACTTAGAATACAATTTAAAATGCTTGTATTTACACTGACAGTATTAAATGAGGCTTCCAAAACTTTCCTATTGCTGGAGAAAAATCCCATTTTGGAAATAAAAATGCATTAAATCCTTAAAAATATTTTGCAGTAATGGCTTTAATAGTTTTGAACTACAGGGAACATGCATTTACTCTACCTGTGTTTTGGGCTAAAAGTACAACTAATGAGACCTGCAATTCCATTGATTTTAGCTGAACTACAGCTTTATTAACATACCTGCTGAGCTATTTGGCACGTGGAACCCAAACCACACAAAAGAGATGTGTTTCAAACCTCAAGATACACTCAAGCATTCTAGACAGCTTCTTGTAGGACAGCACAAGCATTTAGATGCAAAAGACTGTGCCTTGCAAAAACACAATAAATATCAAGTCTCTTGTCTATATTAATAGTTTCTCATCTATCAGAACAATGAAGTGGAGAAACTGTGAACAAATGTTTCAACAGGTAAGTAAAACATACTTTATTATAATATATAACTCATAAAATTGGTATAAATACTCTTGAAAACATTGTGGTTTGCGGTGAAGACACTTCAGGATAGAGAAAGGTATTAGTTAAGGAACAAAATATGACTCATAGGAGCCAGGAGGGAAGAGAGACTGGAAGGCAAAGGCAGACCTACAGTCATCAGTTTTCCCAGGTGCACTGAAAAACAGAGAAGGTTACTGAAGAGAAATTTCACGCTAACCAGAACTTGGTTTACTCTTCTTTTTCCTAATACAAACCCTACCCCTTTGCCTTGCTGGATGCCATCTGTTGTCATCCTTGACAGTGCTCTCAGGTGACCACAAAGAGCCATAAAGCAAGGGGCTAAGGAACCACCAAAAATGTGCACATACCCTTCAGGTCTGTGCTGCTTGGGCAGGCTAACGAGCTCCTGGATTTCTGATTTATTTTTCACCAAACTGAAGTGTTATGAGGACTGGCACAGCTCAGGTGTCCCAATGAGCTTTTATTTTTTTCCCTGTATGTAAGGTAGAACCTTTAAAGGAAAAAAGGACAGTCAGCAGGGAACAGCTTAACACGCCAAGTGACTCTAAACTGTTATACCCTGTAGTGGCAGGTCTCCAAAATCCCTCATGGACCTCCCATGTTTTCAAAGAAAGGAAGGGTGTTACCAAAAGAAAAGTTCATATTCTTCATAACTCTCATTTTTAAGCTTACCAGGTAAATGTGGAAACTTCCCTTTACCTAATGGATAGTATTTTTCAGAATTCAATGCCATAAATTTTATATATGCTATCAATTACATGAAGCACCAGGAAAAATGCTTTACACAAATGTGCAGGAGGGCAGGAAGTCTGACATAGCTATTCTTTAAAGAAAAGAAAAATAACACATGAAGATAATGGAAAAATTCAATTTTTCTGAAAGTACAAGGAAAGAAAGGCCCTGGATGTAATACCTTTCTCACTCAGCACCAAAAAGCATGTCTGATAACACATGCAAAAGACACTATAGCCATTGTCTATTTATATAAAACATATGTACAATACTGCTAAGGCCTTCCCTTAAAAATGTCTATCCCAGTAAAATGATGACTGAATTAATTAAGCTAATTAATTGCATTACTTATCCCAGATATTTGTTACCATAGTAAACAGGCTGTAGAAGTACAACTACAATGCTGTCTAACAGTACTGGAACTAAACAAACACAAACTGGTTACCTTTTATTGAGCATTTACTAAATTTTATGTTACATATTTTGTAAGGATTTTATTCACAAGGATATCTAGGAAAACCAAAGGGTTTACAAATCAATGTGCACATCTAAACCAAATGTAAATGTATGATCCATTTTTTAAATGCTTGGTTCTGTCTCAGAAAGGCAAGAAAGCACATATGCTGCTCTAAATAGACCCAAGTGGTTTTTCTTAACTCAAAAGATGCTTAAGAAATACAACTACAACCACATACATACTTCACTGACTAGGAATTGGGGCTCAATTTGATTTCAAAGGCAAAGAAAAGAATGTATCATCTGTTCAGTGTGGAGGAAAGATGTAACGTTCTAAGTTTAGTGTACAAATTTTTAATTTTATAATTTGTGGTTCTAACTTGAATATACAAGTAGTCTATTTTTATAGGTCGAGAATGCCAGTAAATCTTTCCTCAGTTTTTTTACAATAATAGTGTCTTTTTGCCAGCCTGCATTGGTGTTTCCTCCTCTCCCTTTCTGAACTCTCTCACACCACCCTATGTACATGCAGGACTATTGAAGTGCTCCTCATTACCCAAAGGATACCCTGGCAGAGAAGTGGAACAGCAGCCCTAGAGAATGCCTCTGTACTTGGTCTGACATTGCTTTCCAAAAAATTCAATTCTAGAAAACCAAGCATTTGACCAGAATCCCTGAGAGGTAAGTAATGTCTCTCACGTGGATTGTTTTGGCACTTTATTTCATGTGCTCTGTGAATCTCAGATATTGACAGAATGGCTCCTTTACCACAGAAAGTTTACAGAAAAGAAAAGGACTAGTATGCTTCACATCATTACAGGAGGCAAAAATTATCACGAACATTTGTATAAAATGCTTTCACAGTGAAAACTGCTGTATTACAGGATATTTGATCATCATGAAAAAAAAAGAATAACCAGAGTTTTGTCTGACTTGTGTCTTGGTTCAGAAAAAGAATTCCCTGAGTTTTTAGAATTCTTGTCAACATGGTGGTATCTATCTCAGTTATAAGAAATCCTCATAATTGCCTCCTCATGGATTTCTTCCCTTCCAAGGGCAACCTCAATAACCCATGACTGACTCACTAAGCTCTAACTCACCATAATTGTTGGTATTTCTACTTTTCATGTTACTAGAGGCTGAAAAAGTAAGCTATAATGGAATGATACCACAGAGCAGAATCTATATTTTATACTGTTGGCATGCTTAGGATTTAGCAGGACATGGAAAATTTTTTCTGTTTATTCATTTATTCTGAATTCATGTTATGCTGAATGTAATTTCTACTTATCCTCAACTGCACTCAATACTGCACTATTTTATTAAAAATTGCATATTGTTACAAAAAGTGCATAAGATAAGTTACTTTCAATCAGCATGCATTACTTTCTTACACACACTCTTAAAATTCTAGTTATCTAAAGCTATGCTTTATTCACGGTACACTCTAAAAACAGTTGGGACAGATTTTTCACTCTTAGGAAAGCCAAACTAAAATAGGAATCACAAATACAGAACAAATAATTTCAAAGAGCAAAATGTCCTCTTACACTAGGCAATGCTGCTTTTCACAGTGTCCTTACAACGTTTAGATACCTGGAAATACTAATTTCACTTTATGATTCTTCGCTCAGAAATGTTCATAATGCATGAGATTGACTTTACACAGGTTCACATATACAGGAAGTGATTGCCTGTGTAAGTGGCTTATCTTTGAAGAGTTGGTTAATAATTTAAGCCTTAACTTTTGCAGTTACACAGCTCATAATTCACTTCAAAATTTTATGCATAAAAATATCTTCTGGCTCCTTGCTCAGCTCAAAACCAACATCCCTGCATGCCAGAACAGGGTGCTTTACCACATTAGTTTGGGACACATTTACAACTGAGGGAAATCAATCTTTCAATACAGGGAATGTGTATCACCGTCATCACTTCTCCTACAGATCTTACGTGGACATTTTAAAATGCAAGGGTAAGAAATTTTCTGCAACTCACCGTGCCAAGCCTCAGACCCCCTTCAAACACAAAAGGCTGGGCTTCCATTTTCCCTTTATTTTAATGCCATGAAATTACAGCTGCCAATACTGGTTTGTCATACAGGTAATACCTGTAAATATCTAAAGCATGTTAGGAAATAATTGCACAGAATTAAAAAAAGTAATACAAGATTAGATAAACTGGAACCACTATTTTCATTACATATAGAATTAATTTTAAAACATGTAAATAACCTTATTAAAATTTTAACTAGCACAGAGAATGCAATTTTTCTTTTACAGTCCTTAGCATAAACCTATTAAATCTCTGAAACTACACCAAAAAAACATTGATGTTAATAAACGAAATAATTCAGTGTCAGGAAATAGAGTAAAATTCAAAATCAAACATCAAACTAACTCTGAAAATCACATATCCATGCAAATTAGAGATGGTTTAAGTTTTTGTTGAAACTAAAAAGAAAAGAAAAATAAAGTCAATGCTTTTGTTATCTGTTTTACTGAGAAGAACAGAAACTATTTGATTCTTTCTAAGCCATACAAAACATCTTGAGCAACAGGAGCTTTGTTAGGCACAAACTGTCCCATAGCTCAGAGAAACAAACTTGTTAGAGTTCATAATTCACTAACACAATTATAATTCCTTATTTTCAAATATTATACCCTTACAGCCACATTATTTTTCATATTTGTAGAGCCCTCATGTTTCGGTCTTTGTATTGATGGGTAAAATTTTAATATCTGTAAAATAAAATAGAATTTCTTTTCCTAAGTTAGGAAACTGTTACAGGTTGATTTCCTACAATTAACAAATCTGGATTCAACCAACTGGAAGGGTTAATTCTGCAGAGGTCCATTTTTAATAAAATATCAGGATTTGCCTCCATTCAGTGCACAGACTGAAGACATCAGAACTGCCAGTAAGCCCATTGCTCATAAAGAAGTGAATGGCATCCCTCGGGAAGCAGCCCATACACTACCTGGGCTCCTCCCAGTTCATACTCACAAACTCAACAGCAAAGGCATTACCCAAGTGATACAGGAGTTTTTCATGATGCACTGAACCTTCTTCAGCGGGTAGAGGGGAAGGCAAAACACCAAAACTTATTCTGACTCAACAGAAAGCCACTTACTGGTAACCTAAGCAGAGACAAAACAAGCGTCACGTTTGCCATGTCCAGCCCTCAGCCCCCAGCTCTCACCCGAGCCAGGGCTCCTGCACTCACAGTTCTCTGTGTCAGAGCTAGCATCACATCCAAATGTCCAGGTATTGGCAGGAGGCCTTTCCTGCAGAACCTCAGCAGAGCAGATCAGATCCCTTGCCCAGAGAGGTTATGGATCCCTCATCCCTGGGAGTGTCCAAGACAAGGCTGGATGGGGCTCTGAGCAACCTGGTCTAAAGGAAAGAAGTCCCTGCCGATGGAATGGGGGTCAGAAAAGGATGATCTTTAAAATCCCTTGCAACCCAATTCCATGACTCTTATTCTGTGAAAGACCTGCACAGCCTCTACCAGTGTTTGAGGCTATGCACGAGTAGAAAAAAACTTAGAATTTGATAGGCTGGGCTGAGCCACAAGTCCTGCTGCTCCATTAGCAGCAAGAGGCTGAATGAGGTACGTCCAGGCCTGCTAGTTGATGAGGCAGGTGACAAAGAGCAGACAAATGGAGTCAGCTATTCAACACCACCTCTACCTTGGCCTTCTCCAAAAATGCCTCTGTACTTGGTTTCAAGAGGTTCAAAGAGAAGCTGAACTATCAGTAACATACAAGAAACTATTTGAGACTGATCCTTACAGGTTGCTGGAATCTGACAAGCCTGATTTAAGCATATTGAGGAAGCTGGGTGTGTCCCTTAGAGGCCATTTTCTGTCACGTTACAAATTCATGGAGACCAGAAGAAACACAACAAATGGAGAATGTGTCCTCAAAAATGTCAAAAGGCCTGTGTGGGAAACAGGCCAGACAACCCAAGTAGCTCAGAAAATGGCATGAGTCCTCTTGGAACACATTTTTGGGCATACAGTGGATAAGGTGACTGGGAATAGTCAGCATAGATTTATTGAGGATAAATCAAACCTAACCGACCTGATGATCTCCTATGATTAAAAAAACACATCTATGGATGAGGAAAGAACATCAAATATCACATCTTTTGACTTCTTTCAACACCGTCTCCCACGATTCTTGTTAGGTCATTACAGACTGCAAAGATGAATTGAAAAGATGAGGATCAGAGGGTGATGGTAATTAGGCTGCACTCTATCTCGATGCCAGTGACAAGTAAAGCACCTGAGATTCATCCTCCTTAACATCTTTATCGATGCCACAGAAGAGGTGGCAGAACACATACTTTTCACATCTCCAAAACACCAAAATGAAGCAGTTGTCAATACACATGAAGTCTGGGCTGCCATCAGTCAGAATCTGTATAGCCTTGAGGTACAGGCAGACAAAAGACCTTTCCCTCCATGAGAAAGCCCAGCAGTGTACCAGGTTTCCCAGAGAGGTGGTTCTGCTTCCCTTCTTGGAGTTTCCAAGCTGTGACTGAATAAAGGCTAGAGCAGCCTGGTCTGACCCCAGAAGCAACTGCCTCAAGCAGGGGATTGGACTCCAGCCCTCCTGAGGTCTCTTCCAAGCCGAACCATGCTGCGATCCTATCCCTGCCTGCAACCTCTTGCAACCTGAAATGGTTTCAGGAGCTGTCTTCACACACAGGAGAGGAACCTTTAGGCAAGATTTAAATAAATGGTTTGGCTTTGGTAGTCAACTGCACCAGGCACTTGTCTTTTGCCAATGTCCACAAATTTGTCCGCACCCAGCAAAACTGTTTTCTGGAGTCTCTGTCTTGCTTTAGAAAAAAACAACAAAATCTCAAATCAAAACCATGTGCCACCAACAAGCATCAATACTGACAATTTTAGATGGAGCAACACTGGATTTCCCTGCACATGGGGGTACAGGCCAATACCCCTTTTTGTACTGTAACAGAGCTTTAGTCTGGGTGGGAAAAGAAAGCCCAAACAAACCCCTAATTAAATGAAAGCTATATCAAACTGGAAACTGTCATCTTTTCAAACTCAGATGAGCTAACAACCTTCTTCTCCCCCATACAGATGTCCTTTGTCTCTCAGTTACTTAAATTTCATAGGCTCCTTACAGGGTATGTAAGTCGCACAGCATAAATCAGCATATAAAAAGCGTATGCTTTTTTCTCCTCTTATTCCATGGTAATATTCTCTTTTACCTAATCTTCCTCTACTGTAATACTCTTCTCTCACCATTCCTTATCTCCCATTTCACTCTCCTTCCTCAAACCTTTTGTTGTAGATGTAAGAAACTTATTCCTGCAGAAGCCTCGCCTCCCTTCTTTTTTAACAGTATGATGAGCCAAGAGACTAAATATCACACAGCTTTCACGTGACTATAATGTTCCAGATCTGGCTCTCTGCACACTGACATTTCCTGTGTAGCAAAACATTATTTGTAAGTTTGGTCCAAGTCTCTTTGTATTTATCAGAATTACATAAGACTGATAAGAAAAAAACAACTACCTTATATGTGGCAGGTAAAAAAACCCCTCAATTTTTAAATTTTTTTTTTTGGTGCTGCAAAGAATAGGCTCCTGCCTTTTCATCTGACAAGTAAAAAGAGCTCATAATATATCCTGTAGGACAGGAGACAGTAAACTGACAGACACATCTAATGAGTGTCTTTGAAGATTTAGGCATAAGGCAATAAACTTAAAATAACTGAAGTACTTCAATAATTTTCTGGTAAATTATGAAAATGTGATATAAACTTTCAAAATTTTTATAGTAATTAAATCTATTTTCTAGCATTTATGACCGGGGGGAAATGTTACAAAAGGGAAAACAAGTCTTTTTAGTAAAAACAGGCCAGCGAAGAAAAATAGTCAATGTTCACTTTTTGGGTTTTGTTTGGTTGTTTTGGGGTTTTGTTCCGGAATTTAAATAATAGTTTGAATAATATCAGAAAAATGCTGAAAAGCAACTGCAGATGTATGGGCTGTGATAGAAATACCCACAATAAATTAATTGAACAACTGAAACCATCTATATGTCATTAGACAACTTTTTAACCATCTAAAGTCATGCTGCTTTACATTTGAAAAGAGCATTAAAATTAGGCAATTTTAAAATGGAAAAAATGAGGACAACATTAAAACTTTATGCAAATTGTAGACACCCAATAATTCCAAATTTCTGCCCCCCTTTTCAGAGGAAATAAAGCCAGTGCTGTGAGCAGTGCATGGTTAGTTCCAAGCTACCTGAGTATTTAAAATCACAGAGTCATTAAGGTTGGAAGAGCCCTCTAAGATGATCAAGTCCAGCCATCAACCCAGCACCACCATCACCACCACATTCACCACTAAACCATGTCCTCAAGCGCCACAGCGACACATTTTTTTGGTATTTCCATAGATGGTGACTCTCCAGCTTCCCTGTGCAGTCTGTTCCAGTACTTGACAACCCTTTCCATGAAGAATATTTTCCTGATATCCAATCTGAACCTCCCCTGGTCCAACTTGAGGCCATTTAGGCTCATCCTATCACTTGCTTCCTGGCAGAAGGGACTGACTGACACTCACCTCACTACAACTTCCTTTGAAATACTTGACCATGAGTGGAGTCCACTACTGTATTGTACTCCTTTACTGCCACCTGGAGAGCTCCCTGTTGGGTTAGGAATGCAGTTTCCTGCTGAAGGGTGACTATGGCTTGAGGGGCTCTTGCTCTCAGCTCCAAGGACAGTAATGGAGCCTCTTGCAGCTTTGTGTATATGTGACTGGTGTCCAGGCGTAATTTGACTTTTTCTTCTGCGCTAATGAAGGTCAATGAACAACTGATTACAGTCACTTGTTCATTGTGTACTCCACTCAGGCCTGCCTACTCAGAGGCTGAATAAAAGGACAGAAATTTTGTGTGCCTCACACTTAAGAATGCCTCAGGACTATTATAGCAAGTCCTTAAAATATGGGAATGATTTTTGAATTAGAATCTTGAAATACTATTAATGTATCTAAATTGTAAACTTTTACTGATTTTTTAATTTGTTTGAACTAACATTAACAACACAGCCAGCAATACATCAGTGATATATTTCCTTTATATGGCACAAACCACCAAAGCACTTTAGAACATATTTGAATACAAAACCCCAGCTATTTAATTTACTACTGAATCTAATGCAGTTAAGTTTAAATGAAAACCAGAAAATTTGTCCTGAAAAGTTTAATGTCAGTTTTTAATTGACACCTTCCAGCAGCATCCCCAGCTGTTGAGCTCAGTGTTAAAAACCTTCAACATTAGCACCTGTGATCTTCCTCTATAAAACAGCAAGCAGCAGATGAGTCAAAAGGACAATTAACAATGGATCAACTGCTTGCGTAGGTTGTGCAGGTGTTCAGCAGGTTTGGAAGGCTGTGGTAAATAAGTAAGGCCGTATTTTTTTTCATAAGGAAAACTCAGTTGGGGAGTACAAAGAGGGGGCAGTGAATGCTATTATATAGGCAGAGTATTTGCTCTCTTTCACTGGGAATTCCCTTACTGGAATTACTGCATAGAAGTCAATAAACTGAAGGCCACAGGGAGATACAGGCTATCTAGAAAAGGGCAAATGAAGAGAGACTGGAAGAACTGGAACAATTTAGTCCCAAGAGGAATACACAAAAGACAGCAAGATTTATATTGAAATATGGCTTTCTTACAAAAAGTTCACTGTTGAGCTTTATTGTTTTTTACAGTCCTTTATCTAGTTATAAATATTTGAATAAAGAAAATTAAAAGTAGCTATTTTAAAATTTCTAATTATATTATGAACATTTGTCCATAATTTATATATTATCTGAAATGGAATGTGCTCTAAATATTATAATTTTGCTTTACTGTAATTTCTTGAACCCTGAATGACAGATTTTTATCAACTCTGTGCATCATCTTTATTCCTTTCTAAAAAAATCTGCCTATGTATGGTTTAGAAGGAGAACAAGAAAATTATATTCCTCTTGCCCTGTACAATTCTGATTATTTTATAGTAGAAGAAATTAATCCGTCTCCCTTTTTGCCATGTAAAATTCCCATTTTGACACTATGCTATTGAACCAATTTCAATAAAGAACAAGAATTACATGAAGGAAAAATGAAACCTCTCTGAAGCTGAATGCATCTTGTCTGACAGACAGAAAATGGGCAAAGACAACTGAATCACACAGTTACTAAAGTCATCACCAGCAGCCAAAAACTAGATTGTCCAATAAAACAGTCTGTAAAGATACAGATTACATCTGGGACTGGAATATGTCCTTGGTGCAGCTCACTGCAAAAGTAACATACCTAAAGAAATGCTTGGACCTAAGGAGCCATTGAACTGTTTAAGACTATAAAATTCCTACTTGCTCAGCAGTACTTATACATTTCAGGATTCATCAAAATATTAGCAGCTAATGAATGCATTTGTCTTCCCTCACTGATTCAGACATGACTATTTACGTCACACAAGTGAGTTATTTGAGTAATCTGAGAGAAACACTCTCATTCAGAGACCTTTCTGGACAAAAATTTTTAAAAAAATTCTTATTGTTGAATCTTCAGGATACTGTTAAATCCAACTCTAAAAATGTAGGAGAGCTAAAGCAACACTTCTATCACCCTGAGAGCAAGATGACATCATCAGAAGAAAGAAGAGACTCCACCTGACCACTGGCTGTAAAAGATGGTATTATTCACATCTCCATAAACACCTGGTGAAATGGAAAAGACCCCAGCACTCAGTGTTGAAATATTCAACAGAGAAATCTTCTTGTTTATTTAAAATATAATTCACAGTTTGGCCTTGAAGTTATGGGTTTGCTAGAATACTAAGAACATTAAGATCTCATAAATTCAGATTTCTGTGCCAAAAGCATTCAGTGGTTGGAAATACACAAACTGCAAAATTAAACCTATCCTAAATATCTCTAAGATGCCAATTCCTAATAATAATAATAATCATAATAATCATAATAATAATAATAGAGTTCATTAAAGTAAGAGCTACCTAGGCAAAGCATGTTTCAGATAGTTAAGCTTGCTTGTAAGTCCAGGGCATGGCCAGAACTCTGGAATCCTCACGGGGCAGTAACCGCTGGCCGGGAGCTGCCTGCACCGGGCACAGCTGG
>VXAX01005487.1:5628-28478 GCA_013399835.1 Leptocoma aspasia
ATATATATATATATATATATAATTACTTCTCTTAGAGAACGGTTCAACTCGCAGAGCATTCAGTAACGTTAACATTCCTGCATAGGGAATCTCCCCCATGCTGTGCAGAGGGAGAGGAGTGGAGCCCACCCTGATGTCCCCACTCCTCCTCCTCCTCCCATTCCCATGTGAGATGATGAGCAAGGAGCCAGGGAAGGGCTGAGGCTTCCCCTGTGCATTCCTCATTATCTTTTGGGATGAAATTGTTCCTGGCTGATGTTGGGAAGGCTGAGCTGGCTGCAGGAGGAGGGACAGCACAGACAGGATGGGCCTGGTCTGGCGCTGGAGNGTGCTGGAATGGGCTACAAGAAGGGTGGACAGGCACTATTTATAGAGCCTCAAGTGACAGGACAAGGGGGAATGGCTTTACACTGACAGAGGGCAGGGTTAGGTGGGATACTGGGGAGAAATTCTTCCCTGTGAGGGTGGGGAGGCCCTGGCACAGGTTACCCAGAGAAGCTGTGACTGCCTCATCCCTGGAAATGTTCCAGGCCAAGTTGGATGGGGCTTGGAGCAACCTGGGGTAGTGAAAAGTCTCTTTACCCATGGCAGGAGGGTGGAAGAGTCTTTAAGGTCCCTCCCAACCCAAACTATTCTGTGACTATGAATAGGGACAGCCTTGGGGATTGTGCCTGAGCTGCCCACTGAGCTCAGGGGAGTGTTACCTGTGCAGAGGCTCCAGGCAGGTACAGTGTGGTCTCCTTCCTGCCTGGGAGCTCCAGCTGGGAGCTCTTGCTGGACAGAGTAGACTCTGTGTGTCCGTGATCATTTTCTGTGTGAAACAGGCTGTTTTGGTGAATATTTTTTTGCGGGTGTGCAGTTCCTGTCAATGTGTTGTCACACTGCAAACCCCAGCCTGGCAGTGTGTGCAGGTAACTTCAACACGTTTGTCTCCAGGTAGGGCCAGGTGAGTCACTGCTGTAAGAAACTGCAGCCACACCTCGCTGGGAAGTGTCAGCACGTGTGTGGGTCACACTGCACTCTGTGCACACAGAGGTCCTGCTGCAGGGGCTTATGGCATATTGATAAAAGTGTCAGAAGCAATCAGTGAGAAATAAAACCTTGTCATACAACCCACCTCTCACCCCTGGTGGGGTTTGGAAGGTGAGCACAGCCTGGCTGCAGCACAGACCGGGTCAGGGACTCATGGACTGGGGCAGCAGTGCAGCCTCAAGTGCTGCAGCTGCATTTCCAGGCTCCTGCTGTGAGGGTGTTGGGCTGCAATGGGGATTTTTCCTGGTGGATGTGGTCTGTGCTTCAGCACTAAAGGGTTAAGCTGAGGTTGGTGTTTATGTAACCAAAGAGGGAACTCCCAGAGATGAGTCCTTGGCTATCTCATGTGTTGATGCATCAGAAGGGCTTGAAGAAAGCCTGGCTTGTTGCTTGCGCCGTAATTACGCACTGGAACCCTGTGCTTCAGAGTTTCCCCGGCTGCCGGGGGGGGACAGCCAGGATGGAATTTGCTTTCCCTGATGTGTGACTTGGCCTGTGGAAGGCTTCTTTGTCCCTGAGGAGCTGGAGACTGACCACAGCTGGATGTGGGTGGAGGTAAGGTGTGCTGGGCTCCTGTAGGGGCTCCCAGGTGCTGGCTGTGCCTTGTTCATGTGCCTGGGATTCAGCTGGTCCGCAGGTTGGGCTGAGGCAGGAGGATCTCCAGTGGGGTGGTTCAGAGGTGTTCCTGTCTCCCAGCTTGTAGAGCTCAGCGAGTCCAGACTCCCCTGGGTGCCTTCCAACAGCACAGGGCTGTCCCAGCCCCTCGTGCTGCGCCAGTGCCCCAGGATTCTTCCTACTCCTGTGGGCAGAGAAACTCTGTGCCTGGTTTTGAGAGAACTTCTCGCTTAGGGAAGAAGTTGAATGAGTCTCCTCTCGGTTCCAAGAACCCTGTGAGTCAGGGCTCCGTTTCGGGAGCAGGCTTCCCTTCCCGGAAGGGCAGCGCAGCGGAACACAGGCTGGACTGAGTCATCCAATGGGCTTTTTTTATACATATATATATATATNTTTGAAGGACACTACATCCAGAAAGTAACTTTTGCCTGATTAAGGGTCTTTTAAATATTAAAATGCATATCAGCTTAATGAAGTACATGCTACTACACATAACTCTCTTGCTCAATCTCCCCCCTAGATCATACTATGTGTGGCATGAGAGGAAGAGGATAAGGGTGGGCTGTGGATGGGGGGGGCAGAAATTTCACCTTTTGAGGAGGAAGAAAAGCTAAAAACCCCTTGGAGACACTCAATGGGTGACTCTCCTCTCCCTGCTCCCAAGGTGGGATGATCTCTTCTTGGTCTTCGAGGTCTCTGGATGCGCTCCTGGTCTCTGAGGACCAGCTGGGACACAAGGGGTGTGTTTTTGACCAAATTTCGTACACTTAATACAACAGCCTGCTTTCCTTGGGATCTGCCCCGCAAACATTCCCTTTAATCCACCAGCCAGTGACTCCTCCACAGGCCTGCCTGATCCAAACCCCGCCTGTTCTCAGGGAAGCTTTTCCAATGAGAACCAGGGCTCTGTCCCTGGGTGTGCTGATGACTCGGGTCTGAGCTGTTCCTGGCCGGGTTTGCCCAGGAAGGAGTGAGGCAACACTGGGGTCGCTGCTCCTTGCAGTGACACTGACTTGCTGGTGTTCCATGTGGGAAGCTGGGCCGTACTCCAGCTTTTACCCATTTAATGTTTTGTTCATGGAGGTTTTTAGGTCATGTCCAACACAGCTTCCCATGAGCCAGGCTTAAATGTGACCTTGGATTAACCGTCACTGATAAATACTGCCCACTGTGTATTTGGGTGGGAAAAGGTGCAGCCTGCTGCTGCTCATGTGATTCCATTTTTTAGCTTCAGTTTTGCAAACATGAAGGCTGCACAGAGAGGGACAAAAACCTGTGGAGCAGCTCTCCAGCTTCATCCCAAATGTTACAGCTTTTGGCTTCAGGAGGGAGTGCTGGGCAGGAATGCTGCTGGAGTGGGTGGCAGAATGTCTCCATCTGTGGGCTCCAGAGGCAGGTCCCTGGAATGGTGTGAGCTCCTTGAAGGAGCTTCTGCTCAGCAGTCCTGAACTTCCAGCAGATGCTCTTGGGCTCTGTCACCTGCTGCTGGTTCCCAGCTAATCCACTGCCTTGCCACAATCAGCTCATCACAGCAACAGGGTCGAGCACTTTTGGGGTTCCCAGTCCTCACACAAGAAGCATAACCACCACTGAGCTCGTGTTATGCCCTTGGTGCAAGACAAACCCCCCCAAAAGTGCAGTGGGGGCTGGATCAACTGCTCTGGAGCCATAAATGGTTTCTGTGCTGCTGAGTAATCCTGCTCATGCCCCAAAGGTACCTTTTCCAGCTCCAGCTCTGAGCTGTGGCTGCTGGACTGCAGGACCTGTTTGTTCCTCATTCTGGGATGAAAAGGGCAGTTTCCTCATCTCATGTTTTCCATTGTTGTTACACTGGGCACTGGGACATGCAGTAATTCAGGAATTAAACAATTTCCTTAAGCTACATAATTAAAAGGCATTACATTTAGTGCCCCAAATTAATTGATTCATAATTCTATTAAAGCCGTAGCTAGCACAGTGAGAGGCTTTGGTCTGGCTTCTCCATTGAGATGTTTGATACATCTCATGTGTCACATCAAAATTAAGTATAAATTTCTGTGCTGGACTTGTAACTTTGTCTGTGTAAGGGACCATTTTTGTTCCCATGGCAGGACAAGGGAGGAGGGTGGTTTGATTAAGTTTGGATTTGGGGGGAAGGGATACATCTGCCCACAAGCAGGTGGGACTTTCAAGTTCTTAAGACTGAAAAGAAAAAAAAAATTATTTTAACATCAGCAGGATCAGTCTTGAGAGAGACTCTTACATTGCTGCAAGGAACTAGGACAAACCCATGTTTAAAACACTCCATCCCAGGGACAGTGATATCAGATACTGGTCTGACCCAAACTCTGTTAACTCCTAGCATGATAAAAAGCTGCTGGTGGTGGCAAGGAGTTTCTTGGTGCTCAGTCAGGTGTGTTTGAGATGCTGTTAAGCCCAGGCAGGTGCTGCATGGCAGGGGTTGAAGTGGATCTGTTTGTCCCTGCTCCAAAGGTCTGTCCTGCATCACTTTGAAGATGGGTGACATGGGAGCTTGTCCAGCAGTGCAGGGACTGAACTTCCAGAGCCCTTTTATTCTCTCACCAGGAGCTTCAATCCTTTTCCAAGCCCAAACAAACAGAGATGTTTGGGGCCGTAAGGGTTCAGTGCATCCTGTGTTATGATAATCAGAATAATCCAGAACCACAGCATCAAGTGTCTCTCATTTCACATTACAGAGTCCTCGACCTTTTGCCCATCCAGCCTTCTCCAAGGTGATGACTCCTGCCTCCTGAGACGTTGGAAAACCTAGTTTGGAAGAAGAGTAACGATACAGTTGATGCTGAACTACGTGAGTCCTCAGGTTGTTTTGATTACAGTGACACCGTTTGCACCAGCAAGCCAAATTGCACAATGAGATTATCTCAGAGTTCCTGTGCAGGGGATTTCTCCAGTGGAGGTGTTACTCACATGTTTCCAGCAGAGGTAGTGATGTGCAAGGAGAGGAGGAGTTCATAAGGATGTTGGGTCGGGGATGCAGAATGAGCAGAGCAAGGAGCACGTGGGCTCAGAGCTGTGTCCTGTTCAGCTCACTGGGATGGTGACACTGCTCTGTGGAGGTGTGAAGGTGCTGGGAGTCAGGGATGCTGCAAGACTCCTCCCTTTATCTCCTGGCTGTCGCTGGTCCTGGACAGGTGCTGCTGGATGAATCAATGCAGTGACATCAGCCTGTGTCCACAGAAAGGGTGGGACTGCCAGAGGGTGAACTTCACTCACAGGGAGGTGATTTATCAATCTCTTACATGGTGAAACACCCAGGATCTTCTAAAGCAAATATGTACAACCCAAAAAATATGTTCCCCTGTCTGTTGTAGTAGCCTCTTAGGGAAGAACTCCTGGGATTGGGTTTGAGTAAGGAAATGGAGCTGTGCTTGGTTCCTCTTCTCACCTACCCCCCAGAGTATCTTTAAAAAGTGAGAGCACATACATTGAGTGTGTAGATGTTTGCAAAAGTCTTTGAAGCCATTTTCCAAAATCTAGAGATGAAGAGGAGCTGTACTGGGAGCAGAGGTTCCATTGGCTGGAGCTGATGGATGTGGAATGCTCACACCACACCCAGCAGCTCACCTGAGAGATCATTTTCCAGCTAAACTGAAGTAAGACTTTTCTTTAGAGAAGGAGGTGTTTTAGTCATAAATCTTGAATTTATTTGGCCCTTTAGGTCTTGGCTATGCAAATTCTCTTGAGAATTCTGAGCAGCAGAAAATGGACATTGGAAATCATACTTTCTGCACTATCTGAATAAGGAGGAGTTGGTTGAGTTTTTAGTTGTTGGTGCTGAATAGTGGTGATGTGTGGACCTTGAATGAATTCTTAGATGCAAACCATGAGATTCACATTTAATAGATCAAATTGGGTTTTGCCCATAGTGGTTGTGCAGGGAAGCACACACATTGTCACCAGTGTTGCCATTCACTGGAATATCCATTGGAGCATTTAATAGTGTGTTAGTTCTAAACACAGCATTGATTCCTGCCTGTGGAGGCTGAGGTGACAGAGTTTTATGTGCTGAAGTCCAAATTCCAGATGCACTGGATGTAGGTAGATGGACATGTAATAAGGTCAGAGTCTAACGAGGTACAAAGAGAGAGGGGACTTTTTTCAAGGCTAAAAATAGATTTTTGAAAAAACATTGCGAACTGAACCAAATCTCACAATAACTGTTGTGCTTGTTTTCTATGCCCTTATTGGGAAAGGTGAAAGATAGTAATTTTTGTGGTCAGTTTTGTGCATTCTTGGCTGTTTGAGGAACAGACTCGAGCCTCTCAGGGACTCAGTGGGTGGCTATGATGTCTCTTGTGGATCCCCTGTGGAGGAACCCCCAAAAGGCTGCAGCAGCAGCAGACACCCATACACAGGGCTAACTTGGGCATCTTCTTTCAGAGCTTTTGGAATGTGGTAATTTGCAAACTTGTTTTTGCTATAAAACAAGCTTTAATTATCTTGACTCGTTCCCACTGTGTCTCTCAAACAACTGTTGTAGGAAATGTTGCCCTGAATAACGAGGCTGATTTATGCCTTGAGAACTGCTCTGAGCCTGCAGCCCACCCCTGGTCTGTCAGCAGGGAGCCAGGGCTGTGTGTAGACACACAAGTAGGCAGAGCCACCAATGCCTCCGTAGGTGAGAGCCTTCCAGTAGAAATCAGGGATAACAGGAGAAAATAACTCAGTGGCTCATCAGATGTGATCTCTCTTCTCTTTCAAGAGCCAAGGATGAAGCGGCGAGCATCGGACAGAGGAGCTGGGGAAACATCTGCTAAGGCAAAGGCTCTGTGTGCAGGGATTTCCGGGAATAACGCCAAGAGAGCAGGTCCTTTCATCCTGGGTAAGCAGGGAGGGGGCTCTGCAGTTGGCAGGGTGGCTGCTGGTGGCAAAACTGAAAACAAAAGGCACTGTGGAATGAGGGGAAGCAGGTGTGCAACTCGGTGTCTTACCTGAGAGTGCAGGTCACTGGATGTGCAGAGCAGCAGCCTGGGAGCTCCTGCAGCTGGCCAAGCTGAGGAGATGTGGGATGCCAATGCAGCAAGGCAGGCAGGGCTTGGAAGAGAAATATCAGATCTTGAGTTTACCCCCTTGGGGTTTTTTTTGTTGTTGTTTTTTGTTTGGTTGGGTTTTTTTAACTCTGTTCTTAAACTTTGTTAAATACTAAATTCATTGGGGAGCTTTTGATTAGAGCTGTTCGACCCTGCTGACCTGGAGTATGTTGTCACATCAGCATGGGGGCAACTTAATAATTCACTAGTGGTCAGTCAAAGTGATATGGAGCAAGGCAAGGCCACTCTGCCAGCTCTGGAGAGTTGCTAGAATAGTTGTTGGTTCAGAACTGCTTATAGAAACTGTCAAAAATCATAGACTTTACATTGGAGACCAATGGAAAATCAATTGGAGCTGGCTGATTTAAAGTGAGGAGTGCAGACTGTATGTTAACTTGAAATCTGGGCTAATTTGGACACCCCTGAGCCATCCCTGCAGAGGTGGCAGCAGTGTTCCCAGGTGTGGCAGTAACAGTTGCCATGGGTGTTGCTGTGAATGTCAGAGCTGTGTGGTTCAGGCATGCAGAAATTAGGATTTCTGCAAACAGCTGGGCCGTGTGTGGGCTTTGAGAAATTTTTCTCCAGGGAACAAATGAAACATTATCCCCAAAGGTCTCAGAGTTCAAGACCTTTTTTTTTTTTTTTTGCTTTAGATTTGTGAAATGCACTCAAGCTCCTGCAAAAAAGGGAACTTGGTGCAAGCAAACATAACTGGTGACAGCTGATGTAACCTGGGTTAGTCACTGCTGCTGGAGGGAAAACAAGTCTGTTTCTGCTTTGTGGTGTAGGTCCACGTTTAGGTAACTCCCCTGTGCCGAGTATTGTTCAGTGTCTGGCAAGAAAGGACGGGACAGATGACTTTTATCAGCTGAAGGTAAGCAAACTGTAGGCTCCCAGATCTTCAGGGCTCTCCAGCTCTTGTGCAGAAGCACTTGGGCAGTGAGTGAGTGGTGTGGGCTGAACCAGTGCAGTGGGACACGGCTGCTGCAGCTCCCCCTTGGCAGGGCAGCACTGCCAGGCACACATCCATGTCCAGATCAGCCCTGAGATGAGGTCTCTGCTGCTGTCCTGCTCTCCCAGGGCTCTTGGATCTGTACCTGAATGGAGCAGCTCCAGGAGGGAAAAAGCACCTGGGGTATTTACAAACAGCCACCTTTCCATGTTAATAAAGCTGCTGCTGTGCATTCTGCACGGATGGTGCTGAGTTCAGACAGGCCTGTGGCAAGGACACAACCTCAGAGCAGTTCCACCAGCTGTTAAACACATGGGAATGCCAAAAATGAGAGAGGGCTGGGGGCATTTGTGTGCTTCTGGGAACTCTGGGGGCATTTGTGTGCTTCTGGGAACTGTAAAGGCATTTTCCCTTTTCCTGAAGATTCTCACCTTAGAAGAAAGAGGTGATAAAGGAATAGAAACCCAGGAGGAGCGACAGGGCAAGATGCTGCTGCACACAGAGTATTCTCTTCTTTCCCTGCTCCACAACCAGGAAGGAGTGGTCCATCACCACGGGCTCTTCCAGGTACACTTGGTCACCATCCAGGCTGGGACAATGCCAGGGATTGCTGATGGATTGAGCTGCTTTTGTTTAATGTACAGTTTGTGCTGACCCTGCTTTTGTGTGTCCAAGTTGCAGCACTCCGAGGCTAACCACTGCTGCTTCAAACAGGAGCTCTGCAGAGTACAGTAGGATTTTGGGAAATGTGAGAACATTCACAGACAGGACAGGCACTCAGCACCCCCCCTTCAGACAGAACAACAGCTATTTCATTGGCAAATTAATTAGCACCTTTTAGAATTAAATTTGTGCTTTCTGGTCTCTGTACTGTTTATAACTTGTAAGAGAGGACAAATAGCCAAGAAGCTGTTTCAGCAAGTTAAACCAGTCACTGTGCTGGTCAGTTTTTGTGTGAGTGGATTGTGTTGCTGTTGGTGCCTTCAGGACTGTTCACTGATGTGAGGGGCTGATAGCAATTGCTGCTTTGGGTGTTGGTATTGCCTGACTTGCTGGTTACATTTTGCCAACACACTTTTCACTTGAGACCATCTGTACTAAATCTTAAATAAGCCAAATGTCCAGCTCAGCTGTGTCTTGTTTACTGTCATGGAAGAACTGCTAACTGTGCCTTGAGATTTCTGTTCTTCTTGTGAACGGTGTGTTGGATCTCTCTGTTCCCAGAGGCTGCTCCACTGCAGAGCTGTCCTGGGTTCAGCTCAAGGTGTCTGTGTGCATAAAGAGCAGTAGTGCTGATGTGCACACGGAGCCACACAGCAGAGACTTCCTCTGCCTTCTGCACTCCTCCTCCTCCTCCTAGGAAAAGTTCTTCCCAGTGAGGGTGGGGAGGCCCTGGCACAGGCTGCCCAGAGCAGCTGTGGCTGCCCCATCCCTGGAAGTGTTCAAGGCTGGGTTGGACAGGGCTTGGAGTAACCTGGGACAGTGAAAGGTGTCCCTGCCCATGGCAGGGGATGGAATGAGATGAAATTTAAGGTTCCCTTCAACCCTAACCATTCTGGGATTCTGTGATTCATTAAGTAGAACTCCTGTATCTTTTTGAAATCCTGCTTTGGGACAAAGACCAAGCACTGTGATTGCATTTGCTTACCTTGAGATCACCCCCCAGTTACCCAGTTATTTATTCTGCCAGGCTCTGTGCATGTGCCCTGGAGCTTCCCTGAGGGGTTGCTGCTGTGTTTGCCTCCCCGCAGGACCGAGCTTGTGAAATCATAGAAGATCTGGAAGCCAACAGGATGGTCAGAAAGATGAAGAAGCGCATTTGCCTGGTGTTGGACTGTCTCTGTGCTCATGATTTCAGTGACAAAACAGCAGATCTGATCAATCTGCAGCATTATGTCATTAAAGAGAAGAGACTCAGCGAGCGGGAGACCGTGGTGATATTTTATGACGTGGTACGAGTGGTAGAAGCATTACACAAGGTGAGAGCTTGGAAAGAGAGCTCCCTTCCAGTGCTGGGAGAGGCAGAGTTTTCCCATGTTAGAATAGTAGATGCTTCAAAGCTTCCTGGGGCAGGCAGTGGCCAGGTTACAGGGCACGGATGTTAGCAGTGTTCTGCATAAGACCTCGTGCCCCAAGCCCTTAAGTGTGACCCTTCCCTCCCTGCTCCTCGTGTTCCTGGATGATAATGTGGTGTTTGTGGCTGTGGAGAGGGGCCAGTTGGGCTGAGGGCAGGTCAGGTGAACCACAGTGTGGTAACCTCAGCCAGGGGCAGTTGAAGAGGAGAGCAGAGCCTGATCAAACCCAGGAAACAGAAACTGCTTTCTTGCGAAGCAAAATAAATCACAGTGTAAGAATTGACTGGAGATCAGAACCTCAAGCTGCAAGTTTTGAGATCAATGAACTAGAAACTGTTGTAATAAAAATGGATTCTGCTGATGTTTGACTCGTTCCCCTGTGACACAGGACACGTGTCCTGCCTTGGCAGGGCAGTGCAGCATGGGTCTGGTAAAGGAGTGCTCATCAGATTGCTCTAACCAAGCCTGGACACTTCAGTTGCAGGTCTCTTAGGTACACTAAGTCTGTCTTTGTGAACAGAGTAGCAAAGTTGCTTGTTCTGTCCTGATCACAATCAAAAGTGAAGGGCACAAAGTACTCAGGGTGGAACCTGACCTGAAGCCTTCACCTGGGTTATTTCAGAGAGTGCAGATGCCATGATTTCTTTTTAATGCTCTTGTGCAAGCATGAAATTTATGCTTCTACAACAAATAGGCTTTTGCTTGTGTAATACTCCTATATTTTTTACAGAAAAATATTGTGCACAGAGACTTGAAACTAGGAAACATGGTGCTAAACAAAAGGTAAGTGTGCTGTAGAGCTGCTGGCCTGCCAGTAGTCTTGTTTCTTCCTTGAAGCAGATTTCTAATACAAACACAGCCAAAGGCACTTGTTGAGTGTTCTTGTGCAGGAGGGTGAGGGAAAGGGAAGCAAGCTGTGCACATATCCAGCTCAAAGTTATATAAATTAATCTCCAAAAATGAATTAAGCCCCTCCTAGGTAGTTCACTTTTCCCACCCAGCTTAGTGGCCCCTTGTCAGGACTTTTTTCTGGATTCTAACTGCTTAAAACTGAATTTTATAGTAATTCAGTAACCTGCAAGAGAAGTACTGATTTTATATATATTAAGAAGAGCCAAGAAAACATGGTGGTTGGTTCTGTTCCCATCATTGACCCTCCATCATGCTAAAGGCATTCCCAACCCTGCTGGCTGTCCTACAATCACAGCAGTGTTAGATCTGACTGCTGCACTGCTGTGTTTTTGCTAGCAGTGAAATATTGACTTATCTAAACAAAAGCACTTCTGTCCAGTGTGTATTTGAGTATAAAATGGCTCCCTTGTTCCATTGCTGGTTTGACAGGAGCCTCCAGGGCCTGGCAGGTGCTGGATGCTGGTGCAGACCCAGAGGGACCAGCCCAGAGAGGGGCAGGAGCTCAGCAGGAGCTCAGGGCAGGGAGTGGTGGCCTGGCTCTGCTTGGTGGCTCTTTGGGGCTGCTCAGTGCCTTGGGGTCTGTGTTCTTTAGCTGGCAGGCTAGTTCAGCTCAGATCCTCTGCTCTTTCCTCCAGGATTGCATTACTGACTAAATATTTTGCACTAACTTGAAGAATGAGTGGAATTCATCCTTTTCACACTGTCTGGGTTTCTGTGGAATGAATAAAAAGCGGGAAGGCTGGAGTCCTGCAGGCTTTGAGTCTACAAAGCTTGCAGGTTTGCTGGGTTCACAGCTTGCCTCTTTCTCCTCCCTAACACTGAAAGGAAATGGATTTTATCTACAGAGCTTGAACTTCTTGGTTCCCCACACACACACACACAGCAGCTGCTGCTTCTCAGGGCTACCTCTGAGTTGTTTCAAGTTGTTTCTGTAGAGCTGCTTTAAGATAAATCTCTTCTGCTTGCTGCTTTGATTCTCCTTGCTGGAAGAGGCAGACAAAGGTTGGTGCTTTAAGGGATCCAGGCAGGACTTCCCTTCTTTCTGGGCACTGAGTGCAGAGGAGCACCCCACCAATGGAGCTACACCCAGGGCCCCACTGGCAGGGGGAGGTATTTGAAGCTTTGAACACACTTGCCAGAGTCACTCTTGGTGTTACATCTCTGCTTTTGCTTTTTACTCAGCGTTGGTGAGGGAAAGCTGCAGCCTGTGCAGCAGTGAGTCACGGGGAAGGGTGGGAGAGGCGTCAGAGCCATCTCCATGGAGAGGAGCAGCCCGTGGGGCTGAGCAGAACCGTTTGTTCTGCTCCAGCCCTGCTCACAAAGAGCCAGGTCCCTTCTCACGGCTGGGAATCCAGGTGACAATGTGGCACTGCAAGGGCCTGGCAGGCACGTCCCACCTCCCTCAGACCTCCTTCCCCACAGACATTAAAGCCTCTCAGGTTTCCCCATTAGCCAGTGCAGGAGGAGTGGAGTGATTACAGATTAGGTCAGATTTCAGGGACTAAATAGAACCAAGCAACCCTGAACATTTCAGTGTCCTATAGAACACTTAGTCTTTTAAATCCTTAACAAATCCTGCAGCTTGTTATTCAGCCAAGGAAGTCTCCTGACAGTTGAAGCTAACACTTCTTAAACTTCTTAAACACAAGTCTGTCTGTTTTAATAACCAGCTCTCCATGGCCAACCCACACTTGGTTCTATTTCATTTGTCTGTGAGACTGGCTAGAAATGTTTCTTGGTTATTGTGACTGACTTAATCCATTCTCTCAGCTTCTAGTTGTGAAATACTTTTCAAGAAATCTTCCAGACAGTGTTTTAGTACTCACCCCTTTACATTATAAGTTAAAATCCAAATTATTTGAATGGCAGGGAAGATTAATGGAACAATAGTTTTGTAATTAGCTCACTTGCACTGGAAAAAATCCTTAATGGGAGCTGGCAGTAGCATAGGGAAGTAGGGGTGAACTAATAAAGGAATTTTGTGTACCTGCAGCTCTCCCTTTTCTGTGTGAGGTTTTTGGGTGTTGATCAGGCTTTGTGTTGTGCACACCTGTGTGTGGAGAGCAGTCCTGTGGATCTGGTGGAACTGCCACCAGGCTCCTGTGTGGGACTCTTGAGTGACATGGACATAGTTGTGCTGAGTCTGGTCACAACTCCTGCAGCTCCTCTGGTGACTGTAAACACACAGTGCTCAGGGGCCAGGCACGGGGCAGCTTCCACAGGGTGTTTTCCCTTAGCTCCCAGAAAATGTTGTGTGGAGAAGATGGCAGCTGGGAAGTTCAGGGCAGAATGAGCAGCTAAAATAAACCTCAGCTTTGTTGGCACTCATTCCTCCCAATGATCAGGCAGCACCTGGGGCAGATCCTGCAGCTCTGGTGCTGCAGGCTGAGATGCTCCTGGGAGATTGGCCAAGGCAACTGTTTGGCAGCAAGATGAGAGCCAGGTACACCCTGTGCTTACAGCCACGCTGACACAGGCCACCCAGACATCGTCACAGCTGTCACAGAGCCTTTTACTGCCCCTGTAAGTGCCTTGCAAGCCTTGCTGGCAGTCATGGAACCCCTCCCCTTTGGGATGGAGTTCATTTCACAGCTCTGTGTGTCTTCTCCAAGCACTTCAAGCTCCCCAAAAAGCCCCACAGGCACAGTCCCTGTTCTGGAGTCAACTTGCTGTCTGTGCTGCATGGCCTGTGCAGGGTGGCCTGTGTTCCCTGACACCTTGTGCTTCTCCACAGGACTCACAGGATCACCATCACCAACTTCTGCCTGGGGAAGCACCTGGTGAGCGAGGACGACCTGCTGAAGGACCAGCGTGGCAGCCCTGCCTACATCAGCCCAGACGTGCTCAGTGGTAGGAATTCCCCTCAACACTCATTTCACTCATTTGTGCCTCCTGACAATAAATAATACCACCTGTTGTGTTCCCATATGCACCTTCATGATAGGCCCTTAATTAAGGTCCATTTAGGAGACTTGGTCTGGTTTTCCAGCTGAGAAAGTTGGAAGGAAGGAGTGAGCCTGACTTTTTTTTCTTAAGGCTTGTCTGAACTTCAGAGCTAATTAAAATCTGGCTGTTTCCAAATGACAGACAACAATGTTGCAGACATCATGTTCTGTTTCCAGTGTCAGAATTCAGTTCCTGAGGCTTCCCTTAAGCTGCAGGTAAAACCCTGGGCCTGAGGTGCAGCCAGTCCAGATCCCACCAGGATGTCAGTGTATTCCAGCTGTGCACCAAGAGCACCAGTTCCTCCAGCTGCTGCTCACTTCCAGGAGGGAACTAGTGACCCTCTGGGCAGTGACCCTCTGAGCTTCTGGACCAACAGAGAGGAGTTACTTAAAATTAAAGCAATGATGACAGCATGCTAGAGCAGTCTGGGCTGGATCCCCCCTCCAGCAGCCTGGCCTGTGTCTCGTCTCCAGCAGAGGCTTTGAGCAGAGTCTGGCTCTAGCATAGAGCAGCTTTCCCTGGTGTCCTCCTGCCTTTAACTGTTCCCACTGCATGGGACCATTAGGAACAGCTGTGCCTTCTGTCCAGTTGCTTCAGGAGGTTTCTCTCCATGAGCTCTCATCTTTGCTCTGTTCATAAATCTATGGGACCAGATGGAGTTACTTGTTCCTGGTATCCCAAGCAGTTGTATTGCAAAAATGCCCTCAGAGAGAGCCAGTCCTGAAAGATCCAGCCCCAGTGGACTCCCCTCTGGAGGTTTTTGGTCAGGTTAGCAGGCAGCAGTAGTAAATGTAGCTGAGCTCTTCCATCCTGATCTGCCAGGCAGGTTTGAGGTGCTTCCCTTCCAGCAAGGAAGGGAGCAAAGGCAGGCAAGGAGGTGGATTCTGAGGTTTTTGCAGGCCTTTCCTGTTCTGCAGGATATCCTGAGGCCCTTGTGACCAGATGGATGATGGAAGCCAACTGCTCTGCAGGAGCTTGGAGCAGTTGTGGCTCAAGTGGCTGAAGGAGGCTACGAGGAGCTGCTCCTTTCTGCTCTGGGGTGCTGATCTATCCAGGCCTCCAGCTAACTTCTCATGTTTGTTCTAAGAGCTCTCTTGTGGTGTAACTGGCCACAGGGCACTGAACAGGCTGTCTTGGCTGATCTCTGACAGCTGGGGCTGCTTGAGACCCTGCAAGGCTCAGCCTTAGCTCAGGACTCATCCTGCTCTGCCCAGCCTGGCTCTCACTGCCATTGTGCTGCACCCCAGCTCGGGTGTCTGCCCACAGCCCTTCCCATGGGGCCCACCCTGTCCTCTCCAAAACGTTCTCCCAGAATTGCTCAGCCCGCAGTTCCCTTCCAAGTATCAAGTGGGAAGTTACTTGAGGACATTCCAGGCGTCACCACCACCTTCAGGCTTGGCGCATCCCTCTCTATTGCCGTGCTCCTGTGCAGGGGGAAGCTGGAATGCCTGAGGAATTATTCATTGTTGTGGGTCTCCAGGAAAAGCTGTCTCTGCTGAGGGATGGCTGCTGAAATGTCACAGCAGGAAAAGTTGGAGAAGGAGGGAGAGGTGCCTTTTTCTGAGCATATAAAGCAAAGAATAATTAGTACAAATACCAAATGGTGCAGCAGTGACTCACTATGTGAGTCAGAGGAAGTCTCTCCCTGAGTCCTGTGCTGTGTTGTAGCACTGGGGTTTGATTTTGTGACCCTGTCCATGCTGCTGTGTGCTGATTATTGTGAGCAAAGGAGCTTAGAAGCAGCATTTCCATCAGGTGAATCCTGGGGCTGCAGCAGCCTTGGGTTAGGGTTTGTCTAAATGTCTTTGTGCAGGAAAGCACCTGTACACTGCTTTACATTTGGCTTCAGTGAGTGTGTGCTAGATCAATCCCACAGTCAGAGTCCCTTCTCCATGGGCTCAGCCTTATCCTTCCTGGGCTTCTTTCCTGCCTCCTCCTGCCCTGTGCTCCCTGGTCCTTGAATTCCCTCTTCCTTGGCCCAGACTTGCAAGCTGGGTGTCTCTGTGTGAGGGACACTGGCCTGGGAACTCCAGCACAGCAGTTCCAACTAGCTGATGCCTTGGTTCACAGCAGGGATATTCCTGCTTCATAGGGAGCAGGAGGACACTTGTGTGGAGATGGACAATTTGCTCATTTGCAGAGGATGCGCCTTGGAAAGGGTTTTGGTGTCATGTTATGGGAAGCCTTAAGTGTTTTGGTTAATGCTTAGAAAAAGGGTCCCATGTGGGGGTTACTCAGCACCTCTGCTGTGGGAGGTGAGGAGGGTTGCCAAGGCTGTGCTTTCCAGGATTTTCAGGCTGTGTGTTCTCCCCACAGGCCGGCCATACCGTGGGAAGCCCAGCGACATGTGGGCACTGGGGGTGGTGCTGTTCACCATGCTCTATGGCCAGTTCCCCTTCTACGACAGCATACCTCAGGAGCTCTTCCGCAAAATCAAGGCTGCCGAGTACACCATCCCTGAGTGAGTACAGCCTGCCCTTCCTGCCTGCCCACGGGGGGCTTACTGGGCCTTACTGGGCCAGCTGGAGCTGGAGGGGCTCCCCTCAGCACCCCAAGGCTCGCAGCAGTACTGACAACAGGCTGTGTGCAGTAGCAGCAGGAAGAAGGAGCAGGGCGGGGACAGCTTGTGGGAAGGTGAGGCAGGCTCAGAGCAGTGGTGGCTCCTGTAGCTGCTGGCCTGTGCTCCCAGCATGTCCATGGTGCCACCACTGCCTGGGTTTTTTTGACCGTGTGTTGTCTGTGCCAGGGATGGCCGGGTCTCGGAAAACACTGTGTGCTTGATCCGGAAACTGCTGGTCCTGGACCCGCAGCAGCGGCTGACGGCTTCTGAAGTGCTGGATTCCCTCAGCTCCATCATAGCATCCTGGTACGTGCAAGGGGAGAGACAGGACACGCTGTCTCTGGCCACAGGCTGTGTTGTTCCAGCTGTGGCTGGCTCACCTCACCAGAGGAGAGTCTGGGAACTGCAGTAAGCCTTTAAATCCCACGAGTCCACCACTGGTGCTGATAGCTGGAGAGGCCTGTGCAAATGCTTATGGCAGCCGTGGCCATCCCAGTGGGATCACCCTGGGGCTGGGTGAGGGTGAGTGAGCCAGTGCCATGCTCTGGATCCCAGTGCTGTGCTCTCCTCCAGGCAGTCCATGTCCTCGCTGAGTGGCCCTTTGCAAGTGGTGCCGGACATAGATGACCAAGTGGCTAATCCTGAAAACCCCCAGGAGGTAGGTTTCCCTGCTTACCACAGAACTGCTTTTCTGTGCTGCTGTGCCAGTCTCTCTTTGATGACACCCATTGTGTCCCCAAGCTGGGAAGGGGAGGGCGGGGAGGACGCAGCTGAGTCCTTCACGTTGTGCAGCGGAAGGAAAGGCCGATGCTGCTGGGACCAGGAGGCACATCCAGCTGGCTGAGCTGCCAGGAAGTGAGCTCGGCCCCGGAGCTGGTGAGAGCAGCTCGCTCTGCTCCCAGCAGTGCTCACTCCCTCACACACAGCTGGGAACGCTGGGAGGAGGCAGCAGTGTTGGCTCTGGCTCCCAGTGAGCTCTGCCATGGGAGCAAACATCCTGTTTTCCTGCCGGTATGTTTCATGCTAGAAGTGCCGGCCATGGCCTGGCTGCCTGGGGACAGCCGTGCAGGATCTGTGGCTGTGGTGCCGCAGGGACAGGGGTCAGGCAGCTGCAGCCTCAATGCTGCCAGGGTTGGGACAAGCTGTGTCAGGACAGAGCTGCTGTGGTGGCCAGAGCTGTGTCCTGGTGGCACTGCTAGCTCATGAGGAGTCCTGCCTGCATCCCCAGCAGCAGGTCCCTTTCCTGCGTTAGGACCCCAGTTATCCCGTGGGAGCTCAGACCCCTCAGAGGAGCCGTGGGGCTGCCAGGTGTGGCTCTGACAGGTCGGTCTCTGCAGGTGAAGGTGACGGAGGAGTGCTCCCAGTACGAGTTCGAGAACTACATGAGGCAGCAGCTGCTCTTGGCTGAGGAGAAGAACACCTTGCATGAGGCCAAGAGCTTCCTGCAGAAGCGGCAGTTCGGGAACATCCCGCCGGTGCGGCGCCTGGGCCACGACGCGCAGCCCATGAACCCTTTGGACGCGGCCATCCTGGCCCAGAGGTACCTCCGGAAGTAGCTTCTTCTCCCATGCCCCAAGAACATGAGCACCACCCTGCAGTCTGCCCTCACCTCGCCTGCTCCAGCCTACAGCAATACCGGTGTCCCACGACGGGGAATAATGTAGCAATCCCACGCTCTGTCCAGGGACACGCCCTCACACCCGCTCCGGAGGGAGAAGACTTTTGGAAAAGCTAGTTTTGGAAGCAGCAACCTCTTGGCATCTTCTGGAATCTGTTTTTTAAAATCGAAGCCTAGATGACTAATCTGCTTTTAATCATGACTGTAATCTACCTCTCTTGTCTTTTTAACCATGCTGTTCTCTGGATCGAGCAAAGCCCGTGGGAAAGGAGGAGACTTCCAAGGGTGAAGCTGCTGGCACAGGGCCGTGGCCGTGCAGCGCGGAGCCGGCCCGCGGCGCCCGCTCCGTGTGGTTTGAATAAGCTTGGATTTATCAGGGTTTCTCGAAAGGCAGAATTTCTTGAAACCTCCTACTTCCCTTCATCTGCATCAAATCTGTTTCTGTCCTTATGTGCCACCTGGTCTGGCCGTGCTGGCCCAGTCCTGTGTGGCCACCGCTGTGACCGGAGAGCCTGGCCACTGCCTCAGGCAGGAGTTGAGGAGTCGTCCGGGCAGCGCCGCCTGCAGAGGTCGGATCCTGTCCCCAGTTCAAAGGTCTCGCAGGACTTGGCCTGCCAGGCCCCCTGCCCCCTCTCCCACCTCTCACTGATTCCTTTAGTTCATAAGGATCTATGATTTAATCTTATTTTTCAGTAGCATATCCCAGGTGCAGTTACAGTTGCATTAATTCTGATTTAGTGTTTCCCCCCTCAGTTGTGGTACAGATGTAATATATGAGTTATAATGTGAAAAGCTTCCCAAAATAATCCGCCTAGAGATAGGAGGGGCTGGCTGAAGTCTCTACTGTATTTGTTCCCAGCTTTTCTTGCCATCCCAGCCCAAACCTGGGGCTGCCTCTGCCCTCATGCCAAGGCAGGGGAAGGACATCCTGGTTTGTCACCTGGTGCCACTGGAAGAGCTTTGGCCTGTGCTGAGAGCAGGAACGATTGTTTCTGAGCCTCATTTATGAACTGGATGCCTGTCTTGCCAGATGAACTGTTCTCACACAGAGCTCCCAGGGCTCCCAGTGCCCTGGCCAGGGCTCCTGCTCAAGGCAGCACCTTCTTCAGCTGCCTCCTTCCCTGCTCCTGGCTGCTCCCAGCCCTGGCATCACCCTCCTGCCAGCCCTGTTGGCAGGGAGGGTTGGAGCTGGGGGGCTGCCCTGCTTTTTGGGGCTGCACTGCTCTCTGGGCCCAGCTCCTGCAGCACAGTGGGCGTGGGCAGGAGCGAGTCACAGATGTTTGTAGCGTGTTGTTGCCTTTTCTTGCCCCGGGCTGGGGAAGGGGACGGGGTCAAGGCTGGGCCACCCCAGCAGTGGCTTTGTGGGGACAGGGGGCTGGACCTGAACGTCCCTGGCCATGTCGGGCATTACGTCCTGCCTGCGCCTCACCAAGGCCCTGTGGCCAGGCAGGGCCATGTGAACACTAACACAGACCAGCTCCCTGCACTGCCCCAGCTGAGCCAGTAGCCCCAACTCTTTCGCCTTATTTATTTTGAAGATGGTGGGTCTGTCCCGTGGGCCCATCACCCCCTGTGCCACCAGCAGCAGGGNATTTTGGGGTACTGGTGTGCTCTGCGAGATGTATGGGGGGGGAGGGGCGGCTCACAGATCACTGAGCACCCCATGGGGCCCCCAGCCCTGTCCTGCCCCAAGGCCCAGTGCCCTGAGCCTGTCCCTCCCACTCCAGCCTGGAGTGGCCACTGGGGACAGCGGGGGGATGCGGAGCCTCGTGTCCCCGAGGTCCAGCCCCACCAGCCCTGGCATGTCCCACACCTCGGCCGGTGGGGCTGAGCCAGGGCCAGCCTGCGTGGCCCCCACCTCCGTGGGGCTGGCACCAGCCCCGGCAGCTCCCTCACACCCATGGCGACCGCTGGGCCTGAGCTGAGGCTGAGCCCCCCAGCCCGGAGGGCTCGCTTTGGGTCCGGCACTGCTAGCCCAGCCTAGGGTAGGCACAGCCAAGCCTGGCCTGGCCGGATGGGCGCTGGACGAGGCTGGGACGGGGCCTGGAGCCGCCTGTGGCCCCGCTCCGGGGCGGTTCCACTGCAGGGCCGAGCGTGGCGTCCCGGGNCTTTCGCCTTATTTATTTTGAAGATGGTGGGTCTGTCCCGTGGGCCCATCACCCCCTGTGCCACCAGCAGCAGGGCAGGGATCCCCTGAGCACCCCACCAGGGCCCTGCTCTCTCCTTCTGGTTCTCTCCTGCCTCATTCCCTGTTTATTTTTACTGTTTTTCCCCAATGTTAAAGCAAAAAGCAATATTCTGGGACTCCCTTAGGCTGTATCACACCAGGATCCTGCAGTGGCAGCACCGGTCAATCCACTTGTGCTAAGGCAAACTGGAAGGGGGTGGTGCAGGGGGCATGGGGGCCATAGGGCCATGGCGGGACAGAGCCTGTTGTAAGGAAANTGTCCCCGAGGTCCAGCCCCACCAGCCCTGGCATGTCCCACACCTCGGCCGGTGGGGCTGAGCCAGGGCCAGCCTGCGTGGCCCCCACCTCCGTGGGGCTGGCACCAGCCCCGGCAGCTCCCTCACACCCATGGCGACCGCTGGGCCTGAGCTGAGGCTGAGCCCCCCAGCCCGGAGGGCTCGCTTTGGGTCCGGCACTGCTAGCCCAGCCTAGGGTAGGCACAGCCAAGCCTGGCCTGGCCGGATGGGCGCTGGACGAGGCTGGGACGGGGCCTGGAGCCGCCTGTGGCCCCGCTCCGGGGCGGTTCCACTGCAGGGCCGAGCGTGGCGTCCCGGGGGACCGGGACGAGCCCCGGCCCCGCGCCCCGCTCAGCACCGGCCGGGGCTGCCATTGGCTCCGGCGGGAGCGCTGACCGCCAGCCGCCTCCGAACTATTTCCTGTTGCTGCAGCGTTAATGCTAAACAGACCTTGCTCTCTCTTCCCTCGCTCCAGCCAAAGCGCAGCGGCTCTGCCGCCGCCGCCTTCCCACCCCGGTGAGTACCAGCCCGGGCACCGCCTGGGGCTCACACCGGGGCACCCTGCGGGACCGCAGCACCCGCGGCCACCCAGCCCCGCCGCCCACAGCGGCTGTCGAGGCTCGGTCCCGACCCCGCTCAGGTGCCCTGGCGTTGGGGGACTGGCGGGGCTGGCGGACGCGGGCGCAGTGCAGGGACACGGGGCTGAGGGCACAGGGCTCGGTGACACAGAGCTCGGGCTGTGGGGACGTAGCGGTTGAAGATGCGGAGCAGGCGGCTTGGGGACACTGTAATTCTCGGGACGCAGCACTGAGCAGGTCGCGGCTCGGCTCTTGGGGACCCGCAAGGCCCTACAGCCAGCCCGGCCCTCATCAGCACCCCGGCACGGCAGGAGATCCCTGGGGTTCCATGGTGGGCTCTGCCCTTCCAGCCCCACTGCAGCCCCTTGCCGGGGCAGGAGCTGGCCGTGCAGCTGCTCCACGGGGAGGGCACTCGCCCCTCTGCCCCTCCTAGGGACCCTGCTGGCCTTGTTTTGGGGTGTCCCACTAGAGGGGCTGCCCAGCCCCGGGACGTGCCGCGGCCCCTCAGCTTTGGACCGTCCGGGATGGTTTTGCTGATGTGTCACATTTTCTGCATTTCTTTCCTCATTCCTCCCTCTCTGGAGCCGTTTCTGGGAATGAGCTCGTCCCCTGTCATGGCCAAATTTCGTCCCGCCCTGCCCTGCCCTGCCCGCTGTCCTGCCTCCCATCCTTCCCACTGCCCTGCTGCCCATCCTTCCCACTGTCCTGCCTCTCGTCCTGACCGCTGTCCTGTCCTGGTGGCCTTTGCACTGTGCCTGGCCTCGTCCCTGCACTACCGGGGCCCACGGCAAAGGGCCAAGGCTGGAGCTGGGCCGGAGCAATGTGGGGTAAAGGGACAGGGACAGGGACACTGCCCCAAGAGCGTGTGTGGAGCGCACGTGTGCACATGAGCACCGGCAGCCTGGTGTGGGACCCTGCTCTGCCCTGTGACCCATCCTGTGGCTGGGCATGGGACAGAAAGCCGGGCCCGGTGCCTCAGATCCGCTTGATGCCGTGGCCAGGAGGAGCCGTATCCGTCCCGGTCCCTCAGGAAGGACAGAGGGTGGCGGGAGTGGGATGGTTCCAGCTCGGCATCTGTGGGGTTCCAGCCCTGGATGGAGCAGCCCAGCCCAGGCACGAACCCTGCTCAGCTGGAGCTCAGCAAGGATCCCCTGGGTGCACCCAGGCACGGCCCTGAAAGGGACAGGGGACCTGGGGGGATCCCAGCCCCCTGCAGAGCCTTGCTCAGCCCGTGTCCCGCAGATGCCAAGCATGTGCCATCCCTGGAGCCGCTGAGAACTGCCAGGCACAGGATGGAGAGTCGCCGGAGGGACATGGAGCTGCTCAGCAACAGCATGGCCGCCTACGCCCACATCCGAGGTGAGCCAGGATGCGTCTGCGAGGCCACCGCGGGCCCCCGGCAGGCTCGGGCAGGTCCCTCACCCCCTCCGTTCCCCCCGCAGCCAACCCTGAGAGCTTCGGGCTCTACTTCGTGCTGGGCGTCTGCTTCGGGCTGGTGCTCACCCTGTGCCTGCTGGTGCTGCGCTTGTCCTGCCGGCCCTCCCCGCGGCCCCCGGCGCGCCCCGGCGACCTCAGCGAGGACGACGAGGACGACGACGAGGACGAGGACGAAGAGGACACCGTCGACCGCGCAGCGTCTGAGTCGCTGCTGCCGGTGACCGAGATCCCGCTGGAGAGCCACGGCCCCGGGGACGGGGCGCTGGCCGTGAACGTGTTCGCGTCGGCCGAGGAGCTGGAGCGGGCACAGCGGCTGGAGGAGCGTGAGCGCATCATCCGCGAGATCTGGCGCAACGGGCAGCCCGACATCCTGGGATCCGGCACCATCGGCACCCTGGGCCGCGTCCACTACTACTGAGCCCGGCAGCTGCCCTGGCACGGTGTCTGCTCACCCACAGCTCATCCCACACCGTGCCAGGAGGGACCAGGAGGAGGGACCAGGAGGAGGGACAGGGGGGCTGCTCGCTGCCCCTGAGCTGGCGGAGCTGCCTTGGACTGTCCCTGCATCGCGGAGAGCCAGACCCCGGTGTCACGGGCACCCCCGGGGCTGGACT
>VXAX01005487.1:29181-61387 GCA_013399835.1 Leptocoma aspasia
GCGGAGAGCCAGCCCCCGGTGTCACGGGCCCCCCCGGGGCTGGACTCGCCCCCGCCGCTGTGGGACACGACGCACTTTGAGCCATTGGTACGACGGCTGGCACCAGCCGAGCAGCCCCGGGACACGCGGGGACAGGGACAAGGACAGGGCAGCCCTTGCTGCCCGGCTCAGCCGGGATCTGGCGGGGGTTTCACCCCGTGGGGCAGGGCCGGGCTGTACGTCCGTGTGAGCCGTGGGCTCCTGCCCCACAAACATGGTGCTGTTGTACACGAACTAGAGCCCAGCGTGGCGGCTCCGGCGTTTTGGGGGCCCTGGACACAGGGACGGTCTCGGCCCCTTCCCGAGCCGATTCCTTTCCCGGCCCCACTAAAATTAGCCGGGTCTTTTCCGGCACCGCCCGCCGTGACCCAACGCCCTGCGGCCGGACCAAGGCGNCCCTGTCCCAACCCTGCCACGGGCCCTGATGGGACCCCTTGTCCCATGGTGGGACCCTTTGTGCCTGGCAGGACCAGCCCAGCCCTTCAGGGGCATGGCAGCCAACAGTGGAGCTCTGAGCAGCCCCCACACATTTCTCTGTACCCAAAATAGTTTATTTTAAAAAAAATTCTATAGGTCCAGGGGCTGTTGTGCTTCAAGGAGCAGTGCCTGGGTGCGGGATGGGCATTTGTACTGATGGGTGCAGAACCGGGCTGGGGGCAGCGAGGTCAGGGCGGCACACGGGACCATGTGCCACCCACTTGCCCCGTGCCATGGGTGGGCACCGCAGCCCCCCCATGCTAACAGGGCAGCCCCTTCCTCACTCGCTCGATCTCCACCTGTGGGGAGAGGCTGTGACTGTGGGGGGGCACAGGGGACCCCAGGACGAGGCAAGCCCTGCCAGGGACTCACCTGCAGTGCCTGGCGCTGAGCGCGCTCCTGGCACAGCTCCTGCCGCAGGTCCTGCAGGTCCCGCCTGCAACACGCCAGGATGGCTCAGCTGGGGCCAGAACAAGCAGCAAATGGCCAGGAGCCACTGGGGACTCCCTGACACCCCCACCCCCACTCACAGGTGCTGGACTCGCATCAGGTCCACAAGGATGTGCAGGGTCCGGACCTCAGCCTTCAGGTCCTCCAGGGCCAGTGACCTCCCCTCCAACGCCTCCAGCCCCTCTGTGCTCCATGGTGGGACAGGAGCTTGCCCCGTGCTGGGGACAGGGGCACAGAGGGCAGCATGGGGCAGCCCCTGGGGCTGCTCCCCCCCATGGGGATCCCCCACGCTCCCCAGGGCCATGCTGGGTGGCCGCTGGCCGGGTACTCGTGGCCGTGTGGCTGTGGGGTGGCTCAGCCTGGCTGTGGTAACTGACACCGTGTTGAAGCCATTGGCATCTGCCAAAGAAAGAACAAGAATCAGCACCTGGTGCTTGGCAGGGCCCGGCCACCCCTGCAGGCCCCTGGATGGCCCCTGCATCCTACCTGGGTCACCGGCTCTGCCCCTCTCCATGTCAGCTGTGGCGCTGGGCTGGGGCTCACTGGGCCTGGGGACAGCAGAGGTGTGAAGTGACACAGCCAGGGAGCTGCCAGCCCCATGCCAGGGCCAGCCATGAGCATAGCACTGGCACTGGGACATCACAGTGGCCCTGGACACCCCATCACAGCCATGTGCTTCTTACTTGGTGGCCAGCATGGGGGCTGGTTTGGTCTTGGCAGGAACGGGGGGAGCAGGAGCCATCCTCTTGGTGAGTGGGAGCTTGGTCGGCTCCATCCTCGCTAGTGCTGGGAGCCCTGGGGAGAGGAGGCAGGAGCAGGGCTGGGGCTGGGACCAGCACTGACAAGAGTGGGGCAGGAAGCGCTTCCTGCTCGTGACATGCCCTGGCCCAGGGGGCCTGGCCCAGGCACATCCCTGTCCTTCCCTCTCCTCCAGCCCAGGACTCACCCGGGGGGCTCCTGTCCTCACCCTCCTTGTNAGGGATGCGGCATCTCCCGCCGGGCTGAGCCGCATCCTGCCCCATCCCAGCCCAGCCCCGCGGGGTGCCGGGCCCCGCTGCCCCCTCCCCGGCTGCTTTATAAAAATAGCTCATTCCCAGGCTGGTTTCCCCCCTCCCGCCGCCAGCGCCAGCAGGATCCAGATGTTTTCCAGATGTTCTCCAGTGGCTGGAGGCCAGGATGTGCCGGGGCTGGGACTGGGACTGGAGCTGGCCTGGGAAACGGTGCGGGGGTGGAGGAGGAGGAGGAGGAGGAGGANACCTGCAGTGCCTGGCGCTGAGCGCGCTCCTGGCACAGCTCCTGCCGCAGGTCCTGCAGGTCCCGCCTGCAACACGCCAGGATGGCTCAGCTGGGGCCAGAACAAGCAGCAAATGGCCAGGAGCCACTGGGGACTCCCTGACACCCCCACCCCCACTCACAGGTGCTGGACTCGCATCAGGTCCACAAGGATGTGCAGGGTCCGGACCTCAGCCTTCAGGTCCTCCAGGGCCAGTGACCTCCCCTCCAACGCCTCCAGCCCCTCTGTGCTCCATGGTGGGACAGGAGCTTGCCCCGTGCTGGGGACAGGGGCACAGAGGGCAGCATGGGGCAGCCCCTGGGGCTGCTCCCCCCCATGGGGATCCCCCACGCTCCCCAGGGCCATGCTGGGTGGCCGCTGGCCGGGTACTCGTGGCCGTGTGGCTGTGGGGTGGCTCAGCCTGGCTGTGGTAACTGACACCGTGTTGAAGCCATTGGCATCTGCCAAAGAAAGAACAAGAATCAGCACCTGGTGCTTGGCAGGGCCCGGCCACCCCTGCAGGCCCCTGGATGGCCCCTGCATCCTACCTGGGTCACCGGCTCTGCCCCTCTCCATGTCAGCTGTGGCGCTGGGCTGGGGCTCACTGGGCCTGGGGACAGCAGAGGTGTGAAGTGACACAGCCAGGGAGCTGCCAGCCCCATGCCAGGGCCAGCCATGAGCATAGCACTGGCACTGGGACATCACAGTGGCCCTGGACACCCCATCACAGCCATGTGCTTCTTACTTGGTGGCCAGCATGGGGGCTGGTTTGGTCTTGGCAGGAACGGGGGGAGCAGGAGCCATCCTCTTGGTGAGTGGGAGCTTGGTCGGCTCCATCCTCGCTAGTGCTGGGAGCCCTGGGGAGAGGAGGCAGGAGCAGGGCTGGGGCTGGGACCAGCACTGACAAGAGTGGGGCAGGAAGCGCTTCCTGCTCGTGACATGCCCTGGCCCAGGGGGCCTGGCCCAGGCACATCCCTGTCCTTCCCTCTCCTCCAGCCCAGGACTCACCCGGGGGGCTCCTGTCCTCACCCTCCTTGTCCTTGGCTGTGGTTGCTGGGGAGCAAAGGGGCTCATCAGGTGCTGGGGAAGGACCCTTGCTACAGCCTCTCCCAGCCCCACACCAGCCCCACACCAGCCCCACTGTGGTTGGCGCTTCCTCTGTGTGTGGCGGAGCCAGCAGCTGCAAAGCTCCCCTGAGCACTGCAGCACGGGCAGGATGTCATCGTGCCACCATGCACACAGCAGCATCCCTGCACCGCTGAGCCCTGGGGTCACACCAGGACAAGCCCACTGGCATGATGAGATACAGGACATCAGGCCATGGGCAAGTGACCGTGGACCACGCTGTTCCCATGGCAGGCCCCCCTGTCACCATGGTTGGCCACACTGCGGTCACCATGTCCCTGTGGTGGACCATGTTGACCCCATGATGGGCCAGCAGCTCTGATGCTGCCTGGTCCCTGCTGCTGCCACCAGCACAGCCCTTGTCACAGAGGCCTCGCAGACACCAAAAATGGTGCTGGTATTACCCACCCAAAGATATGGCTGAAGCCCCAAGGGCTGCGGGGATGAGGACACCCCTACCCGAGGCCCCAGTGCTCCTTCGCTCCGGTGGCACGGGGCTGGTGGTGCCCAGAAGCCCAGCATCCTGCCAGCCTCTCCCTGGCAGCTCTCCCGGGCCCCAGGGCACGGCCCAGCCCTGGAGCAGTGTGATCACACACAGGTGCTGCCCTTGGGATGATCCCTGTGCGCGGGAGCCTCGGAGCCGCGGCTGCTCCCTCCTACCTGCAGGTGTGGGGCTGCCCCCGAGGCCGAGCGGTGCCGTGCCGTGCCAGGCTTCCCCGGCCCCACACCGTGCACGTGATGCCGGAGGAAATCGGCTCTACGCTGGGAAGGAAGTTGAAGCAGAACGCACCTCGGTGCCGGTCCACACCGCATCCCGGTGCCCCACCGGGGAGCTCCTGCTCCCCGAGCCCACCTCGTGCCCTTCCCGGGGCTGCCCGGCCGTCCCGGCGGGACACCAGGGCCGGGCTCACGGGACTCTGTGCTGGGACGGCAGCGCCGGTTTCGGCTGTGGGAGGGGGTTTGGATGAGGGTGCGACTGGAGGGCACCGGGCGCTGGGAGCGCAGGCAGGGAGCGCTGGCACAGCAAAGCCCCACAGAGCCGTGTCTTGCCTGGCCACCCCCGGCTTGGAGCCCCCACCCACCTCCTGCGGCCCTGGGCAGGGCTGGGCCATCCGTGCCACCGCGGGGGCTCGGTGTTGGCGTTGGGTTCCCTGCGCGACAGAGCTGCGGGTGAGGGGGAGCCGGGGCCAGCGCAGCGCCGGGAGAGGCGCCGGGCCAGGACCGCAGCCGGCCCGGGGTGACAGCTCACACTCACCCGGGTCTCACAGCGGTTGTCACCCTCGGCTGGAGAGGAAGTGAAACACAAACCACAAAGGGGCCGAAACCCAAGGACCGAGAGTGCAGGGGGCAGTGCTGGAGCTGTCCCCCTGCAGGGCCTGAAGGGTCAGTGTGACACCAGGGATCCTGGCTCGTCCTGGCCACTGCCTGCTCCAGGAGACAGCGCGGATATTCCTTTTGTCCAAATGCATCCGACCCTGCAATACCGACCTGGGAGCAGGGAGGAGGGCTGGGAATGAGCCGTGGGGCAGAGAAGGATGGCAGAACAGAGGTTCCATTGCAGACCAGGAGGCTGAGCTCCCCAGGTGTGGCCAAGGAGCTGGGAACACTGGGCACCCATTTCCTCAGGCTGGCTCAAGGTTGAGTGTGAAGGGAAGCACCAGCCGTTAACCCAGCACTGTCCCAACAGCTCTTGGCCAACACCATCACCTACAGCAGGCAGGAAAGCTGAACTCCTGCAAAGGCTGCACAGCCAGCAGCCTCTCCAGCTGCCCTTGGGATGGCAGCGATGGAAAAGCAGCTGCTGCACGGGGCTGCAGCTGCCCAGCACCGGGACCGGCCCCTGTGATCTCCTGGGAGGAGCTCGGCTGTGGGAAGGACGGAGCTGGTCCTGTGCACGGTGACACAATCCCTGCTGGCGGGCGGGGGAAGGGCCTGTGGCTGTGTCACCACTGTCCCCAGCCAATTACTGCCAAAACAGGGGCTGAATGATCTATTAATGCATAAAACCCAACAGGGAGCTGCTCCCCTGTTGCTTCAGGCACTTGGTCCTTTCAGGCTCCACCCCCCTCCGGCAACTCAGGACACAAACCAAGCAGAGTTACACCTACGACTTATTTTATTGTATTTTATTTGCATAAACAAACTTCGGGGCTTTGCTAAACAGGAACTGTTCAAGTCAAAACAAACCAAACTCTAGCTGGTGTGTGGGGAACAGCACAGCAATCCTGGGGAGAGGGACAGGGGGAGCACGGGCACGGCTGTGCCTCCCCGCCCAGGCTCACGACCTGGCCGGGAACCCTCCACAAACTGCTCCAGAATATCTTTAAAGTAGAAGGTAAAAAGAAATGCATCCTAAGGGTCATCCTCAACCAGCTCAGGAGGAATCTGCCTTTTGGTTTTATAAAAAGATTAATAAAAAATATTGAAAAATTCTCATCTCCATTTATATTTTTCCCCAAGAAGAATTCGGAAGTTTCTTAGAAAACTGTGTCACCTTGGAAAGGGCACTCAGGTCACAACCAGCTGCAGGGAGGAGACACAAATGCTACAAGCAGTTTGGGGGCCAGCACACACCAGGCCTAATAGTGAACACAAACAGTGGCCAGAAGTAGGGTGCAATTTTTTTTCTCTCTTTTAAACCATGCTAATTTTGTTAACTTCCAACATAAAAGGAAAACAATAATTTTTAGAAGGCCCTAAATTCAACTGTTACATTAAAAAAAGTTAAAAAAAAAGTCATAGCAGTTTGGTCCCAACAAATGAACATTTAGATGTTTACTCACATGCTTCATTATTTTCTTATTTATAAGAACCAAAAATAGTTTCCAAAATTATCTCTGAATTGATGCTACTACGTATGTAAAGGCCTAAAATAAGCAGAATTTAGAAAATTGAATACACAATAGGGGAGGAAAATTTGAGCGGGCGAGTGAACCCCGACTGTCACTGGGTCAAATTATAAAAGAGAAACAAAATGTCAGGACAGGTGGGGTCAGGTGGGCACAAACTAAAAGCACATCGTCCTCAAAGCCTGTTACCAAAAAATAACCGACCATCCGTAAGGTCACAGAGAAGGGAAAATCTGGGGTCTCACCCAGCGCTTGACCGTATCCAGTCCAGAAGGGAAGTCTTTGGGAAGAGAAACTCCAGGAGTGGATCCGAGCGTAAATGATGGATCAGTCCCAGTCCGTGCTTGGGGAGGCTGAACTCTGGAAATGCAGTTAAATAACGTCGGGATCGTTTCCGAGCTGCTCTCCAGGGCTCTGCTCAGCACGTGGGGATCACCCTGACACCCCAGCACCAGCCTGACCCCTCCCCTCCTGCCAGGGCTCCCAGAACCGCGCGGACCCCGCGGCTACTCGGCCGTCGTCTGCAGGGCGTCCTTTTCCTCCCGGTTTTCCGTTCCGCTTTCGTCGTCTTCGATTTCTCCCTCTTCCCCACTGAACTTGTCATGAGCCCACTTGGGGCTGGTGCTGGACTTGCGGAACATGAAGCGGCCTCTTCCCCGGGGGAAGGCGCCACGGCCGCGGCCCCTGTTCACCCACTTGTCCGTGCCCTCGCCCTCGCGGTCGTCGTGCTGCACGGGAAGCCAAGGACAGCAGGTGAGACAGGCTGGCACCGCCCGGCACCGCGCCTCTGCCACCGCCCTTGGGGATCCACTTAATGGGAACCACTCTAAGGGAGCAGGAACGAGCTCTCTTTAGGCACCAGCCAGCAGCTTCCCAGGAAGCGTCACCCGAAGCCTTACCTGGTGTGTCAGTGACAGCGGGTGCTTTCACCTCTAAAGCACCTGAGACAGGACACACCTGGAGCACACGGGTGTCTCAGCACCCAGGTACGTACCAAGTAGTATTTCTTGCTCTTAGGTGTGTACTCAGGGTCCCACTCCTCCTCTCTGCTGCGCTTCTGGAAGTCGTTGTTGCCGCCGCTGTTGCTGTTGTTGTTGCCTGAAAAGTTGCCTCTGCCCCATCCTCTCCCTCGAGCTCTGAACTGCTGCAACAGCAACACACAAGAGAAAACTAGAACAGCTGCAGAGGCAGTATCCTCCCACCCCAGCCAGCTTCCAGGGCTCCCAAGATATCCAACATCCCTTCTTTGACCATCCAAAACACCTTTAAAACCTATCACTAAAGCAAGAAGACAGCTTTAGCGTGGCTGCAACACCCCCTGCACTCTTGGTTTTGGGTTTTTAGTTAATCTAATCACACAGCACGTCACAATTCCTGTAAAGCTGATGAGGATCATGTAGAGGCATTTCCAGGGCAACCCCAAGCAGGTGAGACCCCTCTGTATATGGAGTGCACACATGAGCATGGCCAAAGCCCAATGGAAGCACAGCACGTGTCCATGGGGATGCTCAGCACCACAAACACACAGAGGCTTCTAGGCTTTGTTCTGCTCCTCCCATCTGGAGTTTGCTGCCCACAGCACACACCCAGCAGGCTGGTTTATGCCCCAGACCCCAAGTGATTCCACTGAGGCTCATCACCCTGGGGGCTTCTCCTCCAGGGCAGGTTTAACTGAGAGCAACACACAACGGCCACTTCCTGCCCACTTCGGGAATCAACCCTCAGGGGACATGTGGAGAATATTTGGGACAGGGGTGGAGAACACTTACAAAGGTTCCTCTCGCTCTTCCTCTCTCATTTGGACCAGAGAATTCCTTAGTCCCAAGCCGGGACTTGTCAAAGCCTGTGGAGCTCTCCTCCCTCTCCTCAGTCTCCTCAGGATACTCCTCTGCTTTGACTGAATGAGAGGACCACGACGATGATGAGCTGGACCTGGATCTCTCACGCACCCGCCGGTGTTTCCTGTTCCAGTGATGGGAACGGAGGGGAGTGGGACACAACAGCATTAGCAACTCAGCCGTGACCCATCTGATACAAAACCACTTCTTTACCACTCTCTTATCAATGCCATGCTCTCCTTTTCCTACTACAAGAGGAAAAGCCATAGTAACAGCTCAGGCTTTAACACAGGGCCCAAGATCTCTCCAGAAGGAACCTGTTGCTCCTTCCTAAGGTGTTTACGCCATCTGCTCTCAGCTTAGCATGCATCCATGGACTTTTAGGCAAATGGAAAATTAAGCTAATAGAAAAGGATTAAATGAACATCAAAGCCAAGTCATTTTAACACATGGCTGTTTCTCTCTGACACAACAGGAACAAGAAGGAAAAGTGACTCACCCATCCTGACACATGGAGCTTTCCCATCTACCTTTTACAATTATTTAGTGTTTCTGAGAGATACAATGACACGCAGAGGGGTAGCTCAGGCCACTGGAGGAGTTATGTCACAGGTGCACAACTGTGTGCACAACTGTTGTACACGGTGTCGTCTCCAACCTGAGCAGCAGAGACACGAGAGGCACAAGGAAATGGCTACTGGGTTTCCTACATACTTTTTCTTTGAGCCTTTGTGACTTTTCTCCGTTTTCTCAGTTGATCTTTCCCTTGAGTGACTTGAATCTCTCGAGTCCACCGACTCCCTGGATTTATCGCGTTTAAGATCTCTTTCCTTATGTTTTTTACGGCGTTCAATATCAAGGCGCAGATCAACAGGGTCGTCCTTATATTTCCCTTCAGCCTACAAACGCAGGGGAGAGGGAGGGCAGAGTTCAACACAAGGTCTGCACTGTCCCAGCTCAGCACCATTTACTTTGCTACTGACTGAACAGACTTCTGGAGAACTGGAGTTTAACTGAGCACTAATGAATATTCCACTTTAAGATGTCAAATAATGCACTACTAAAGTAAGTCTGCCTTTGTCAGATTTTAATTTTCCTACACTTAAAATCACTGCTTTTCAAACTTTTAATCTCCTCTTTAAACAGCATTAAAGTAAACAGTCTGGTAGAGGGGAGGGAGACATGGAAGCTGACACTTATTGTACACCACAGCCAGTAAGGATGTGAACAACTTGGGAATCCCATCCAGCTGATTATGGATCACAAGCTGCCACAGTGTGGCAGGGCTCTCTGATGGCCCATGGCCGCACCTGAGGTCCTGCTGACAGTCTCACCTGGGCAGGGGCCAGAGGGATTTTAATCCCCAGGTCTAGACGTGACACTCTGAGAGAAGCAAAAGCTCTTTGCTGCTTGGAGCTACCCAAGATTAGGGATCCAAGGGGCAGGAGGAGGCCAGTGAAAGGCAGCATCCAAGGGGTCTGGGAGAAGGCCAACACCCCATGGATAGGGAGGCGTTACTGCGTCTGTCAGGAAGATTTACTCAGTGCAGATGCCACCTACAGCTCCTTCCCCTGGGCTGGAGGGCACCGAGTGACAGGTGCCACAAAGCCCCACAGACACACTGTGTCTGTCCCTCACAGTCCTGCCAAGTCTGCTGAAGCAAGCTGGTGTCTCTCAGAGCAAAAACCCACCAGCAGCTGCATGAAAAATTAAAACTAAATTTACATTGCTAATTAAAAACAAACATAAAAGACACCTGGTAACGCTTGCTTTGAGCTGTATTTAAATTGGTACTTCAAGAAGGGATTAGGAGTTTCTTTGGGAAAAGAGCAGTTGTTTTCCCAGCACCTCCTTTGAGCCCTGTGGCACCTGGGTGAGATTCTGCTGCCTGCCCAAAGTGACAGTGGCTGTGGTTTGACAAACAGGTAATTGGGCAGCAGGAGGGCTGCAGGAAGCCTTACACCATGTTGGTACCAACACCCAGCCTCAGCCATTGCTACTGCATTTACACAACACTCATCCTGGGAACTGTACAACTTGATATGCAACATACATCAAATTAATCGTCTTCAATTAAATACAAAAGGATTAGTAATTCTCTAGCTGTTAAATTTTTTACTTACATGAGTTTCTAACCACTTTTTTGTTTAAATAAATATGTCAAATAACGCAGGAGTGAGAGCAGGCATTTTGTTTTGGTATTTTGCTCTTCTACTTTCCCCAGGCAAAGAGCTTTAATTTCTACTCTGAGAATAAAACTGCTCCCAACACGATGGATGACAGATAAGTGACAAAATCGGCAGCAGCTCCCTTATGTGGCACAGCAAACACCTATTTGGGTTTGGGAGGGCACGTCTGTTTCACGGAAGGCTGGCGAGCTGTTTGGAAACCACGTTTATAACACACTCTGCCAAGCTGATGCTCAGAGTTCAGGCCCATCAAATCCATCTCACCATCGTCCATGTCAAGCCACAAGTGTGTTTGGAAAAAATCGAAAACAAATATGAAACAAGTAAGGTTTCAGCAGGACTGGTTAAAATCTCTTCAATGTAAATATGTATGAAGGTGAATAAACAAAGGTTAAAATCTCAAACATTTTACGTTAAGCCTTTTTTATGATTGTTTACAGTGAGTGCAATGGCTTAACACTCATCTACTCAGCAAAGCTAAAACACTCAATCCCAAATGCTCTGGATCTAAGACAAGTGCTGAATGTTAAAGTAACAGCAATCAACAGAAATGGCACAGTCAGTTGTTAGAACAAAATTTATCAACTGCTTAATAGTGTATCTGCTTTAGCTCAGCATTTAGTTTTACTTTCCTCTTTTTGACATGCATGTCTTTGAAAACATGGTTGGCAAAATTGCACGTAACAATGGAGTTAATCATACTTACAAGCAGAAAAATATCACAAAAAGTCTCTTCTCTCATCATGGGCACTTGTTCCAAAAATCCTCTCTTTTTTCTCAAGCTCACCTCAATTGACTTTGGGGTCATTTACCATAGTCTAACCACTTCACAAAGGTTGTTGATACATTTTTAATAAAAATTAACCCTTTGTAGTTCATTTTTAGAATTATGCCCATCCTTAAAAGAAAAACACAAACTTAAGTAGAGAGTAATTTAAACAAAAACATCACTGTTAAGTTCATGCCCAATGCACTCATTTTGTTGAATTAAACTAATCAGAGTAACAGTTCACCTTGAAGCTAGGATCTCTGGAGCTTTTCGATTCCTCTTGAGAGAATCCATGTTTTCTAAAAGTACTGGGAGATATATCTATCCTCCTAGAGCAAAGGAAAAAAAACACAGATATAACCTTGCTCATAAGAAGAACCTGAAGATTTTAGACCAAACGTCCTTTAAAGCAGACCAGTATTTCAAAAGGTATTTAAAACTCCCCATATTTTCCCTTTTTTTTGGTTTTTTTGGCTGAAGTTAGTTATATACTTGAATTATTCTGGAATTATTCCAGAGTTTAAGAAATGAAATCTGGAATACTTCTGCAATGTTAAGACAGTGTCTAATGGCACCAACCTGTGGATTTCAGGGCTCTTTTTGTTTTTAGCTGCATCTTGTTCCATTCCTTTCTTTAGATATTTGGTAAAGCGTTCGTTCAGTGTCATTGCTGAAGACCCAAAGTGATGCTCTGTCAGGGGTTTGAACAAATAACACCAAAATATTAGTGCCAGTTTTGTAAAAAGACAAAGCCCACCCATCCTAGAGTTTGTTCAAATCCAGATGCAGGTCAGTGAAGCACCGTGGGGATAAGCTCTAATGCTGCTGACAAACTGCAGTTTCAATTTTTGGTGTTTCAGTGAAAATGATCACTGTCTCTTCAAGCGAGTCACAAATTCATCAGAACACAAAATTTCAAGCCCCAGACTGAATATTTCTCAGGTAAAAACAAGAACACCTTCTGCCTGTGGAGTATTGATGTAAATAAAGATGATCATGATCATGCTGCTGCTCTCGTCTCTGGAGTTATCTGCTGGAAAACAACTCCAGGCATTTTGAGTGCACAAACCCCACTTATCTGGGCAAGGGAGGAGTGAACCATCCCCGAGGGCACAGGGACTCCTGACCCACCTCTTACATGATGGACTATAGTCACTATGTGCTGAGCAAACAGTTCAGAAGGGCTTCGCTGGGACTGAGCCGACTGGATATGATGGAAAATGGAGCGGAATTCCTGCTCCTTCTTGTTGCTGTGCACGAGATCCCGGCAGAGCTTGCGCTCCTGAGCCAATATGCCACTGGGACTGGAAAAAGAAAAGCCCATGAAACAGAAGAATGGGGTGAAGGGGAGCAATTTAAGGTGTTTAATTCTGCAGGAGCTGGGAGCTCACTGATGGTTTATGTTGTTACTAGGGAGGCACCCACTAATACACAAAAGCATGAGCAAGGGGCTCCTTTAAACATCCCTGAACACACTGCTCCAGGTTGCTGTGACAATTCAGGTCACTATTCTAATGCTGCATGGAGAGTAAGAGTAGTAAAACACATGGCAGAGAATCAAATGGATTTAAGCAGCACAGCAGCTTCCCTGCACAACTCAGCTTCTCTCAGCCAGAAGCCACTGAGTACCTGACTCCATCTGGGGCTCCTCCCAGAGCCTGGTGCATCCAAAACTAATCTTACACTCAGTCATAGCAAAGGTTAGAAAAAAGTTAATCTCCAGCTCCCAAAACCACAAATTGTGATGCAATATTGCCTAGCCTTCCACACACTTGGCAAGCACATGGGGATCTCAGGAAGAGAAACAGGAAAAAACGTCACTACTGAGACTGCTCAAAAGCTGGCAGATCCTTACCGTGCAAGATCCTCATCGAAGGAATCCATTCGAATATTGACCTGGGCCTCACGAGTAATGGAAAAGGAGGATTTGCCAGGAGTTAGCCCCTCTACTTTAGTGCCTGGCTTCTCCTTCACCTCGGAAGCCTTCCTTGGTGGAGGGGAAGAGCTTTTTTCCTGGCTTGACTTGTAAGTGGTCACTCTAAAATTCTTTTCAGGTACAAAACCCCTGTGACCAGGTTCAGCTCTCTTGGATCCTGGTCTCTCTTCTTTTTTGGATCTTTCAGAATAGCTTTCCTCCTCCATTTCATCAGATTTCCTTTGCTTCTCTTTTCCAGGTGGCAGGAACACCACACCTTCCCATTTTCCTGACCTATCCTCTTCTTGACTTTTACCTGAAGTCGCTACGACTTTAGACATAAATTTGGGCTCATCATCAAATTCCGAATCTTTCCGGCCCTTTGCCTTGTCTTTCTTGTCCTGCTCATCTGTTTCATCTTTCCCATAATGACCTTCCTTGTGGAACTCTGGGACCTTGAGCTTGTCAAAGTCATCCCTGAACTTGTAGCGCTTGGGCGACTGGCTGCCACGGTATCCCTTCTCCGAGTCAGCTTTCGAGCCATACGAGTCAGATTTTGCCTTTCCATCTGTTGATCCCAACTCAGAGAAATTCCCTTTCTCTTTACTTTTTTCCTTCTCAGCATTTGTTACTTTCTGGTCTTTGTCTTTCCCATTCTCAGTCTTCTGCTCTTCCAGATACCTGATCACAAACAGACATTACAGGAGGTTTGTTATTTGAGCTCAACAAGGTCAATTCTTCAGTTCAAAGAGTCAAACTTCAGAGAACACCAAGCTATGCATGTACTGAAAGTTGCCTCTAGGCCCTAAAATAATTAAAATGTCAAGCAGATTACTCAGCCTGAATTCAGACTTTTGTTCTCACTAAATTCAGCAAATGTACAAGGAAATGGATATGCAGAACTGATGGAATGAGGCTCAAGGACAAATCAAACCCAGCTGACCCACAGATGCATTGGAAGGAAAAGAGGAACATCTTACCCACTCCGTTTATTTACTTACAAACCTGGTTCAGGAGAACAACACATCAAACCTTTCAAATTGGGCTGTTCTGCTTTAAACAACACACTGGAAATAAAAGCCTCAAAAGCTACTTCAAATTTGGGATGCAAGTTTCATAGGTAAGCTAAATATTTCATGACAGACTGCAAATACAAATAAAAGCAAACAGGTTAACAGAGGAGAATATGCTGCTGGGAGAGATAAAACACTTCTGTTGAGAACAATTCAGCTGGTTTATAGCATCTGAACAGTTTTAAAGCATTCACAAATCAAAACTCTGGCTCTGTGGGACAGCAGGAAAGCCCACAGACACCAGCTCAGTGCTTTGGAAAGCCCGAAGAGTCACAGGAGTTTTTTCCCTTTTTAAATTTCAGACATCCTTAATATAGAATCAGATCAAACCATCTTTAAAAACAATGAAGACTTGAAAGCATTTGTGAATGGTGCTGTATCTTTTAAAATAAAATGTCACCTTTGGGTACAATCTGCAGTGGACTAATCAAGAGAATGATGGAAGCAGATGCCTTCTGGATGGAAGGCTGTCCTCATTTTAGAGATGTATCTGGTTCTTTAGTTTCTCATCCTACCCACACACACAGGCACAAGCACTGCAGCTGCACCTGCCTCCGGCTGCTTGCAGCAGGATATGCAGTAGGATTTAATTAATTTCTTATAATTTACAGTACCTAACAATTCCAGAAGGCAACACTAAAAATGTCTATAACCAACATGTACATAACTGGGGAATGTGAGCTTCCAGCTGCCAAGAAACTTCCTTGGGCAATCTTCACTTCAAGTGTTCATGGGTTATGAACATTCTTGCAGGGAATACATACCATCTTTAGAACTACACAAGCTGGAAAACCAATTCCAACTTCCTACAACTCTGGGCTATGTTTTTTCCATAATTCATAAAAGGACCAGGCCCAGAGCTGGCAGTGTGCTGGCACAGCTTCCCAGCTGGAGCCTGCCCCAGCCCCTCACCCTGCTCACAGGGAGCACCCACAAGTGCAGCTGGCTCCTCAAAAGTAACCCAAAAAAATAACCCAGCACCACAAAACGCATCACTTGCCTCTTGGAGAAGGTTCCTCCCCCGGGAGCTGTGCCCTCCTCCTTCGGAGCGGCACCATACAGCGAACTGACGGGTGTGGGGCTTTTGCACACCGGGCTCTTTCTGGTGGGGCTCATTCCTGCCGAGCCGTGCTCGAAGGGGCTCTGGTGGGAGCCCCCCTGGAAGGAGGTGGAGCCGCTCTGGGCGGCAGAGCCCATCGGGGACGGGCTGGAGCGCGGCGGGCTCGGCTTCTGCACGGGGCTGGGCCGGGGCGAGCGCCGCCGCACCACCACCGACTGCAGCGGGCTCTTGAGGGCAGGGCTGCGCTCCCGGGGGCTCAGCTCTGACACCGACCCTCTGGACGTGGAGCCCGTGCCATAGCTGCTCACATCTTGCCACGCTTTTGATCCCTCGGATGCCTTGGCATCTTGAGGCCCCGCTCCTGAAAACTGCTGCTCCTTAGACTCGTCCCCTTGGTTATCTCCCGCAGCCTGGGATGCCCGGGCATCCTTGGAGGATGATTTCTTCTCCTTTCCAGATTTCCGCTTGGAAGACTCAACCCGACTGTGATTGGAGGACGAGCGGGAAGAGGAAGACCTCCTTGACCGGTCGGAAGATGACTTATCAGAATTCCTGGAATGACTTCTGGACCGTGGGGAAGGAGACCTTCTCTTGGGCGAGCGGGAGCGCGACCTCCCCCTGCGAGGGCTGTAGGCCTGGCGGTAGTTTTGCCAGTTGGACCTGTAATTCCCATATCCTCCTCGGTTGTACTGGCCCCAGGGATAAAAGCCTCGGTTTCGGCCCCGGAAATAATACGGTCTCCGGTAGCCTCTGTTATGGCCTCTGAAATCCCGGTTCTGATAGACTCTTGGATGGTTCCTTTCTCTGTTGTGAGATGGAGAATAGGATCTCGAACGAGACCTAGAACTGATAAAAAACAACATTACGCAAATGTTTTATGTTGTAGTTTCTTTTCGTAATTTATTTTTTAGAGTTTATTCTTCTGCCACAACTTTTTATTTGAAGACATATTTTAAAAAGACTTTGAAAAGCTCATTTCTAAGCTTTTTAAAGAAATTTCTTTGGTTTAGCCTTATCTGATTCAGGTAATGCACGTTGTCCTAAATAAATTGCAGTGGAAATAACTTGTACCTGTGATACTGTCAAATCTTTGATTTCAGGATCATTGCAGAGACCATGATGAGCACATGCTGCTCTTATTTTACTGGGATGAAAATGGCTGCTATCCAGCTTCAGAAAAAGTGACAGATCTCAAGCATCCAGCCCTTAACAGCTCAAGGTCACGGTTATACCTCACCCAAAAAGAAGTATTTTTTATGCAAATCATGCTACTCCTATTGGAACAGACCCCAAATCTCCCTCTTTTGTCCCAGCTTCAGATGGATTTTAAAATTCTGATAATCCAGATGAAACCTCACTTCTTTGTCAGGCAAATTCAATAAATGGCTACACCCCAACAGCAGCAGGGCAGCAGTGGGGCGAAGGGCATGCTGCCCTATGGGTTTAGGTTTCCAAAAGTGCACCCCATGGCACGCACCATGCCTTGGCACCATGCCTTGGCACCATCCCACGGAGTTCCCGGGCAGGGACAGCGCTGGGACACCTCCACCGGGTGCCACCAGGTGCCGCTGTGGACGCCCCTGCCCCCATCCACAAAACCCCAATCCAGGAACTCCCAAACCCTGGAGAAATGCAGATTCCAGGGGCTAGCTGTCCCAACAGCCTCTGCCATTAAACTGCTGCGGTTGTGTAACTGTTTAAAGGTCCCGCTGTAGCTCAGATGCCAGAGCTACAGGAAGGACTGGCCAAATTAGGAAGTTGAACTAGAAAAGAGATTTTTCCGAATGGAATTTTAGTAAATAACATTCATTGGAGCAGCTTCCACAGCCTTTTCTTGCATTCCAAGCCCTGGCTCTGACACACACGTTGGTCGTACTCCAATGGACATGAACTTCCTCACACAGATCTCAGTGCTGCTCCTTCCCTCTCACATCCCAAACCCCCAGGACCAAAGGAGAACAACCTGCTGTTGGAATTCCTAAACGGTTAAGCACACACACGCAGTCAGAGATGAACTTTAGTTCTGCTTTAATTTCTTCTTCCTACCAAACAGGTCAGAGTTTAGCAGGAAACTCTTATTAATACTCCAATCATTGCTAACAAACACCTTAATGACCATTTTAACAGATCTTTCAATTCTCCAAACAACCAAAAAACTTATCTGAGACACTTCTTCATTCAAACAACAGCAACCAGAAGGAAAAGCAGAGAGGCAGGAGGCAAGGACCAGTTATAACAAGCTCTAGTCCAAGGCATGAAGAACAGAGACACTCAATTTTCAGACAACTGCTGCATCTGTGATCAATTATCAGCAAGGACCTGTCATATGATGCTTCCAAAATCTGTTCTAGTGCTTTAGAGAGGCTGCAGCAGGAAGATTTCACTCCAAAAGTTGCAGAGCCTATTTACCAGAAATCTTTTTAGAAAAATACAGTAAAAGTTATGCAGTAAAAGAAGCACCAAAAGTGCTAATTCCCCAAACTCTGCCAGCCTCCAGAACTGCTGGCACTGCACTGCTCCAAGGCTAAATCCCCAGCATTTACAAGAAGTGAGAAATAAAGTCATAAAGAAAGCAGAAGATATTAGGCAGACCCCAACACAGCACTGTAACTTAGAAGAAACAGCAAACCTACCAAAAGAAGAATAAAACAATTTGTGGTGCATCCTGAAGTACAAAGATTTTATGCTGAGATCCCACCAGACCTACCTCAGAGCACATCCCAAGGCCAGGCACAGGGGTTGGGCTGGGCTGACCCCCTCCATTTGGACCCCTTTTTTTTTTTAAAAAAAGGAGTTATTTATAAAGCAAAAGTAGCTTCAGCAGCAGCACAGAAGAAACAATCATGCTTGCACAGGGTGCCTTTTTCTCAACTGCCAAAGCTCCTTCACAGCTAGGAGATATTCCCAAATGAGCATGGATCTTCCAGCATTCCAGCTTCCTTCTGGAAAGTGCTCAGTTGGACTCAAGTCTCCGCCTCTAATTTAGTTTTGTCATGTCCTTCTTTCTCCAATTGTACATTCATTAGAGCTTCTGTATTTTTAAAATCTCTAACTGGTAACACTTGCATGTGTTCACAGCCCAGTGGTTTTCAGAATACGTGTTATTCATATGAGTGAAAAGGCAGGAGAACACCATGACACCCCATCCAACTGGAATGCCTTTGCCAGATGCAGAATGCTTAGCCAAGAGAAAAGGAAAAAACTGACATCCAAGGAAGACACAAGCCTGTAACTGGCCTGCTCAGAAGCAATTCAGGGAGACAGGAACAACTATTACACACATTTTTCATTTCCTACAATAACTGCAGCAAAATTATCTTTTATCCACTTTATCCCTCCAGGAGGATCTTCCCTGTTACCTGGCTTCTGCATGCTGAGGGGAGGGGCAAGGGACTATCAAGAATTTTCCCCACCTTTCACAGCAGTGTCTAAAATTGGTATTAAAACTTGCCTGAATTCACTTCTCAAGACAGGAAAAGCACACAACATCTACAAAGATCCCTCGAGTCTGGGATCCATTACATTAAAGCCTCTTTAAAAAAGCCAAAGTCTCCAAAGAAAAACCTTGACTGTGCTGACAAACATCTTACTCTCCTAATTTATTTATTCACAATTTTTTCTCCTAAGTGACTGAAAACACCCAAACAGCACAGGTTGTCAGGAAACAGCCTGAGACACAGGACGTTATCTCTCCTGGGATCTAATCAAAGTCTTTCCCTGGAAAGGAGCTAAGTGACAAACCACCTGCAAGGGAGGAAAAGCCCTGTTCCACCCTTTGGCTGCACACACTCACCTCAGTCTGCGCTTCCTCGAGCGTGAGATGGAGCGGGAACGGGAGCGGGACTTGGAGAAGGAACGGGAGCGCGACCTCGAGCCAGACCTCGAGCGGGACGAGCGGGATCCAGACTTGGATTTGTTAGTTTTAGACATCTCTGCAAGCACCTGTCAGTGCACCTGAGGGAAACAGGGAAAGAGAAGTATTTGAGAAATGAAGCATGTGGTTGATATGAGAGGACAGGCAGCACCTGGCAGGCTGACAGACTCCAGGGACGTGGAGCTTGATAAGGCTGGAAATAGGAATGTTTGAAGTGCCTGCTAGGAACAGATGAATGGTGCTGGGCTCAGAATAGAAGGTTTATTTCAGTCTAAAGAGGAAACCTGCAAAAAGTGTAAAAGGTTCTAAACCCAGAGTAATCACAAATGAGTGTGACAGTTGAAAGCACCAAGTTAATGCAAGCCTGGGAAGAGGCAGGGCCACACTGCTGGCTGAGGCAAGGACACCTCTAGAGGCCAACTAGCCCATGGAAGTGAAAATTCCATGTAATGGCAGCCACATCCCTGTCTGTGCAGCCAGCTGCCACTGCTTTAAAGGACAGAGAAGAAATAAAAAATCTTACCATCAAAAAACCCACCCTGTAAACGTTTATCTAAACTTCCAGAGGCAATTAAAAAAGAGTTGATATTCCAAGACACAGGAATGTGACCCTATTTGCACAGCTCTGCTCAGGTTCAAGCCTGTCCTCTCTGCCTGTGCAGCTCCTGCAGTTGCTGTGATCAGTCACCAGTGTGGATCACCCAGCCAGGAGTTCTGTTGCAGCCAAAATAAATCAGATGTCCTTCCAAATATCCAGAGACAGAAGAGATTACACTGTAGCACTAAATTATTCAAAATTATTATGAATTATTATGAGCCATTATTATGAACTACCTGGGCTATTTTCAGGCATGTATCCAGGTAAAGGTCAGGAAGTCCCTCAGAAGATGATTCAGGGAATAGTCTGACCACACAAATCTTTCAGTTACACCCTCCCTGATCTGTTCTCCTTTACCAACGAGCAAAATTTGCATTAATTCCATATTCAGTAAGTTATCAACAAATTTCCCAACTAAAATGACTAATGAAAAAGAGCCAGAAATAAAAAGGAACTATGTTAGTACAAAATTAATCTTTTTTTAACCCACTGATTAAAAATAGAGACAATTCAGGTACATAAACATAACTGATCTAGTGTGGCTGCTTTATACCCATTTTAAGGAAATTCCAGAGGACTGACTTGCAATGCCTTCACTTCCAGTGGCTCTCCAAAATTACATATATGGTTATTAAAGGCTTCAACTTCTGCCAGGGCACTTCTAGGAAAAACACAATGCCCGGCACAGGAGCAGCTGCTGGGAGAGTGGGTGATGGTTCATCACCAGACCTGGGACTTTCTAGAAATGGGAAGCTGGCTTTTATTTTAAAAAATCATGTTAGATGCTCCTGTTCTTCCCTTTAACTATACTAAAGATGTTAGATCAATTCAACTGAAGTATTTGAATACATTCCACATCAGAAAGCATGCAGAAAAAAGAATAAAATTGATGTTCCTGTTCTATTAGGAAATGATAGATGCTGTTTTATTCCCTGTTGCCCCACAGATGAAAATCAAAAGATACTGCCACTGAGAACCAAAGTTTGTTCTTGTGCTTGGTCATTTTTCAGGGAAAGAATGTGTGAAAGGGTAATTTTTAAGTATTTCCTTTTAATTCACTGAGTATGTCTGTTGAACCACTTCCTGCAGCACTTCCTACTCTGTTGCCCACAACAATCCAACACTGAGCATTGGAAACCAAAACATGGAAGAGGAGAAGAAAGAAATGGTAATAGGAACTACTGCAAGATACAGAAGATGTGGCACCAACTCTCAGGAAATCCTAAGAAGACCCCAAAATAGATTTTAAAATTACCACTTTGATCTGCTTAATAGCTTTTTCCTTTCACTTTGATCTACAGCACTTCCCAGCCAAACCACCCTGGTGTGTGCAACATGTGCCAAACACTCACGTCTTGGATTATTTATCTCTGCCAACATTTTAAAGTTGATTCATTCCTAACATATGAAGTAACTCCTACTAGGATAGAAACAGAGTTGCTATGCTCTATCAGCACTCAAAAGGTTAAACAAACTGCACACTGAAGTCACGTCAGCTCCCCTGAGTTAACTGCAGTTGTAAACTTACTGTGATACACATTTCGTTTTAAGAATGACTGACTCAGATAAAATATGTTCAGCAAAATACCCTGCTCTGAAAGCATCTGTTCTTATAAAAAGGATTTTATATTTTTTAAATGAAGAGATCCCTGTAAGTGAAGCAAAGGCAAACTCTGAGAACAGCAGCAGCTGCTGACCTGCCATTCCCATTTTTCCCTGCCATTCCCATTTTCCCCCTGCCATTCCCATTCTTCCCTGCCATTCCCATTCTTCCCCTCCCATTCCCATTCTTCCCTGCCATTCCCATTCTTCCCCTGCCATTCCCATTTTCCCCTGCCATTCCCATTTTCCCCTGCCATTCCCATTTTCCCCTGCCATTCCCATTTTCCCCTGCCATTCCCATTTTTCCCTGCCATTCCCATTCTTCCCTGCCATTCCCATTCTTCCCCTGCCATTCCCATTTTCCGCTGCCATTCCCATTTTTCCCTGCCATTCCCATTCTTCCCCTGCCATTCCCATTTTCCCCTGCCATTCCCATTTTCCCCTGCCATTCCCATTTTCCCCTGCCATTCCCATTTTCCCCTGCCATTCCCATTCTTCCCCTGCCCACGGAGCTGTGCCCAGGGCACACAGCTCCTGGAGATGCTGTGTCTGGCCCTGAGCAGGGACTGCAAGCAGAAGCATTTGCACACTGCTATGGGGACTCATCTTTTATCTGCCCTGCCAGAGTCCCACTTCCTTCCTACAGCTACAGAACCCCCCAACACCAGCTCCTCCTGCACCTGGGAAGGGACAAGGCTGATGCTGCTGCCTGATCCAGATCTCCTCTCTCAGCAGGCAAGTGTGACTACACACATCTGGAGGGCATCTCCTGCTGAAGCACTGCCAGGGATTTTCAACTTTTGTTTTTTGGTTTGTTTCTTCTGCAGGGCCAGATCTCAGCTGTCCAGCAGATCTTCCCAAGGAGAGTAGTCTCCCAGACAAAAACATCCACTGTTTTTGGATGTGATCTGTGTGCTGAGTTTAGAAGTTCTGGTAAAGCATCACCCCCTGGGAAAGACACCTGAAAGCTTGTTCATCTGTCATAAAACTACAATGTATAGAGCAAACTTTGCTTTCTCCATTCCCAAATCCTCAGGGCAATCCAGCAGACCACTGATGCAAACAATAGAGGAGCAAATGCTCCCACTAAAGCACCACGATGGACTTTGCCCAGAAGGCAAACTATTGTCAGGAAACAGTGGCAGGAAAGTTAATGTTTTACCTCCTGACAGAACCCAAAAGAGAAGCACAACTCTGCACCACTCTGCAGCAATGAAAAAAGGTCACCATTGAGAGTCTCTCACAGCTGTGCACTTCCATGAGCTTCCACAGCTTTGGAATTTAAATGTCTACAATAGTTAAGGAAATCCTTTAAGGCCTCTGACTGAAATCACTGCAATGCTCAAGCAAAGAACAAAAGGTGGAGTAGGGCACATGGCACAATATGGGATTTAACACTTAGATCAGTGTGACATTTAGTAATATTTTATTTGGTAATTCCAATTTGGTATATGGGAGAAGCAGTGCTCTTCTCCCAAAAATCACCAGGACATAAATCCAAAGATTAGTCAACAAAGCATAAAAAAACTAAAAAGGTAATACTTCTTCCAGGACATCCACGATTTTTTCACTAAATTGCTCTACTTTACCCTAATATTTTGCAGTTACTTGGAAAGACAAGCCCAAACATTCCAAGACACATGACTGATTTTTTTCTTCTAAACCTGCTATATATTTTTTGCACAGCAACACTATCAATGAAAGCAGAACTTTACCATCAGTCTAACTTGTAGCATGCCCCAAAGAGCAGAGATATAAGAAGGTCTATTACAAATTCCAAGACAGGCAGTTTTACCTCTTGTGAATATTCTATTTGCTGTGCCTACCTGCTTGAGCAGGCTCACACCTTGCACCCTTCTGTCAGATTTCACCGTCTCAGCTTTGTCAATTATGCAACCAAGAAGAAAACCTGAAATGAGAAGAAAATACACCTTTGTACATGCATTGTTGTACTGCCACCAGAGGTGAACTGGCTGCCCTAAGCTCCTGCTGCACCCAAAAGGTTCCTCAGATCTCCCCAGTGTTTCAGAGAGCACACACACCACAGCTGACCAGGATTTTTTTCATGGACTTTGATGGAAAATGTAGGTTTCAAAATGATCGTTCATGCTTTCAAAATTTTAAGTCTTCTTCCTTCCTTGCTCCACCTCCCCTGCCCCACCCCACCTGCTGTGACACACATCTGTCAGTGCACCTGTACAGCCGTGCTGGAGTCATTTCTCTCAGCCCATTTGAATGGTCTTACTGGGCTCAGGACTAAGGATTTTCCCATATTGTTAAAGGAATCCACAAGCCAACAGAAACAATTCTTTTCCTGACAATTCATCCATCAGCATATCGCCGTCATCCAAGGGAGCCACCAGTCCACTGGGAGCTTTTCTGACAGGTCTAAGTTACATTTCAGAATCCTTCCATGCACTGCTGGAGGGGTGGAGGTTTTAGAAGAGAAAACAACAGTAAACACAACCTCAGAAATTACTCCATGTTATTAAACCTCTGATCTAACAGCAAGAATGTCACTTACTCTGTGTTCAACCATAAAATATACTTGTTTAAAGCTATTAATTTCTTGTCCTTACTTCACTGAAAAAGCAGTTTTCAAGTAGCCTTGAAACCTTTCTCTGAACTGGTGATTAAGTCCTGTTCTCACCCAAGAGGGAAGGTGGTGTTGCAAAGTTCAGTGATTTTTAAATCCTGCTTACCAATCTTGGGAAAAAGCCACAAAGAACAACACACCACAAACTTTTTTTTATTATTTTTACTGTTGTCTTGTCCATCAGTCTAAATGTCCATAAAAAGAAATCTGAACTTGTATCTTACAAACATCTTTAACTTTCAGCCTTTCATAGTGGCAGAAAGAGTTTGCCATACCCATTATTTCTTGCTTTGTGACAGAACACTTGGGCTTTGGGTTTTTTTGCCTATTCCCCTAACACCACTGTTATCACCAAGTTTTGCTACAATCCCACACAGAGAGGTGTCATCCAGAGCAAAACCTGGATTTTCCTTTGGAGAAAAATACTGTTCTTGTGTTTAGAGCAGCACTACAGAAAAAAGAACTAAGTCAACACACAATAGGCAGGAGTAGCAAACATTTCTTCCAGAGAGTGAAAGGAAATTGGGAAACGTGCTCAATGCTCTCTGCTGAAGTGGAAACCATAGTCCAGGAGTTTCTTATTCCAGAACACTGTAAAGAACATTTCCATGTGCCAAGTCATGGGTCCAATTATAAACATTTCTGGTTGTCAAAAAGCCTTTTTCCAGGAATTTGTTCCCTGTTTCCAAATGGCCTGTATTACTCTGACTCTTTCCATCTTCCACTCCTTTGTTCCAGGTCTTTTAGGCAGCACACATCAGGACTTCAGCCCTTCCCCAGCTGCTGCAGAACAGCCCTGCCCAGAGCAGCTGGCACACGTTCCAGCTGAGCCCCCTCCATCCCAGGTGTCACTGAGGGTCCTGCACACAGAGCACCACAGCTGGCACACCTTCCAGCTGAGCCCCCTCCATCCCAGGTGTCACTGAGGGTCCTGCACACGGAGCACCACAGCTGGCCAGCTTGGAGAGGGAAACACAGCACTAAGGCAGCTGTTTGTGTTCGTATCTGAGCATAAACCCCAGAATACCTGGAAACAAGTGACATGGCTTGTGCACATGTCTCAGACACAAGCACAGTGTGGTGAAATTCATTACAGTGGTTTCTGTTTATCACACGGTGTTTGCAAACACTCCGCTCATAAATAGTAAATGTTTTGTAAAAACATTTGTAGAAAGCTCTCTAGAAGTGCGGTAGGAAAACAAGAATTTGCTTTTTACTGGCCTTTTGTGGTTTATTTTGCTGTGAGGCCCAAAGCAAATGAGGTGGCACCTCATTAGAGAGCACAATTCTGCCCAAGCCTCTTGGCATCCATTTGGTGTCACCAGCACAGACATTCAGCTCGGGAGGAACAGCTGAACTGCTCCTTCATTTGCTCAACACCCCTCATTATCAGGAAAGGAAAAAAAATTAATTCTCCTTCTGCCATTCCAGGAGCTCTCTACAATTCCTAATCCCAAGCCCCAAAACCCAAACAAGATTAGTTCATTCTGAAAAAAAGGAATAATCCCACAAAACACCTTACAAAGTGTGCTCTGTATAATGAGGTAACAACAATCACTGCAAAAAATAAGCTTATAAAGAGTTGCAGCTCTCTCCATGTCCCTGAAGTGCAGCAGCAAGTGCAGAGAGCAGACTCATCTTTGTTAGCTCAGAACCCAACTCTCAACACCTCACTTTCTACTGGATTCTTCCTTTTCAAGCTAATTTTTGTTGCAAGACCAAACCTTAAGTATGTTCTTGATATCAACTGAACATTTGAGGGGGGAAGAGCCACCTGCATAGTTCCTACAGCCAGCCAGGGAGGAGCAAATTAAAATGTTAATTCTATTCGAATTTCATTGGGGGAACAAAAAGCAGAATTATTTCTCTTCCCAGATCCATACCAGTGTGTTTTCAGAAGATTTATTACACAAATTAACTAAAGCTACAACTACACCTACCGACCTCCTCAGCAAAAACTGTCCCAGACAACACTGCTAAAAAATTACCAAAAATCCCAGCCACAAAACAGTGTTCTACTCTAACATGTGCTATGCACACTTGAGGGAAAACATCCAGAATTCTTCTGCCACAGCAAGAGAAACACAAATTTGTCAGCAGCAATTTAAATTTCTCTCAAGTCTATGTGCTTTCAAAATTAAGATTTTCCTTCAAGCACATTTGTGTTTTCACACCATTAAACTAATCCCTAAAGAAGTTTAACCCTGAGCTCCAGCCCTGGGTTCAGATAATTAGAAGCAGGTTCTATGGAATGGTGGGAAGAGTATTTACAGGTTCTTCTGGAAAGGACTGATTCTGCAGATTGTAGTGCTGAACAATCCCTTTCCAATTAATTTGACCAGTTACAAACCCCAATCAGTGACTTTTCTGAAACTGGCTACTTGAGAGACACTATTGAACAAATGTTTGAGCTTAAAAAGTCGTATGTTGTTATTCAGACAGTTTAGTGACAGGGAGCTCAAGGAAACAATCCAAGAAAAAGCTGATTAGAAATCTGGGTGTTTTTGTTACAGAAGCTGGGCAGCTGGAACTTCTGTTAAACACAGAAGAAAACACCCATAATTAAAAAAAAAAAAAAAAAANGACAGGGAGCTCAAGGAAACAATCCAAAAAAAAGCTGATTAGAAATCTGGGTGTTTTTGTTACAGAAGCTGGGCAGCTGGAACTTCTGTTAAACACAGAAAAAAACACCCATAATTAAAAAAAAAAAAAAAAAAGAGAGAGAAAAGCTATTTCATCAGCTTTTTCCTTCCAAATTTACACAGCTTGGGAAAAGCAGAAAGATCAGGTCTTTCCCCAGATTGATGGCTTTCTCACAGCACAGCCCTACTGTTCTGAGCAGCTTTGGATGCAAACTGGCAACACTGCTGGGGCGCTGGGAATCTGTGCCTGGAGTTCTGGAACCCCCACAAGAAGCAAGACATGGTCCAATTTACTTTTCTGTAGAAATCTATTCACAAATCAGTTAACTCAAAGAATTCAAACTTGTGTGTAAGTGAAGTTCTCAGCAAAGGGAGGATGAACTGCACCCTCGAGGACATTTCCATCCTCTCAGGTGTCTGCCAGCTGGAGCCCAGCAGGCGCCATGCATGCTTAAAAAACGTGGAAGTTCTGCTTCCAAATAAACAGCAAGTAACAGAAAAAATGTTTGATTGGGGGCTCTCTGGAATTTCTTCTGCAACACACAGTACAGTTACAGCCAAAACAGAATCTCCTGAGGGATTACAGCTCTCCACACATTTAACCTATGAAAATACACACGCCAGTAAATTTCATTTATAAGCTGAAAAAAGCAAAACTACTCACATATTCTCAAGCCAGCACTTCATTTATCTCTACCTTAACAGGAATCCCACTACCTCAGGGGAAAACAAGGAAAAGGATTTCCATGACCTGGTATAGCATTTAAAGTTCTTTAAAAAAAATTATTTTTAATTGTGCTATTATTCTAAAGACAAGGCACCAGACCAGGCCATCCCTACACTCTGCCAGACTTCAAAACAGAGGGAATAAGCTTATTTGACCAATTTTCTGTGCTGTGTTCACATACCTTGTACAAGTGTCCCATCAAATCCGGTTCTAAACACTGCTTCTTTAGAAGCGACTGACCTAAGTAAAAAAGGGAAAATCAAATTTAAACCAAACCAGACACTGCCAAACCCTCTTATTTTAGCAGCACAGGAAAGCATTCTGATTTCAGTCATTCAACTCAGCAACGTTTCCCAGTAAAAAAAGGCCACCAAAATAACCTCATCTGATCAGACAGAGCATACACAGGTCTGAACTCAGGAAGCCAACTTCACCCCCAGCCCCACAGGAGCAATTACTGTAATTATTTCAGGTGTAAATTACGATGTACACGATGCCACCTGGTATCATATTTCCAGCCCCGTGTTAAGGCACAGGTTAGTTAACATCATTAATGCTGAGCTCAGTCCCTGGAGGACTGAATGCCAGCCTGACACCCCACTGTCCCATCACCTTTGGTGCCCCCAGAGCAGCCACTCCTGGGGGGCTCCTTGCCCCACTTTCACTCAGCCAAAGGTAGGAGTGACCCCGGGCAGCAGCAGGAGCAGTGTAGCCCGAGCCAGCTCCGCACCCTGCGCTCCCAGCTGGGGCTCCTTGGGGTTTGCACACCCACCTTACCCTGTAAATCATGGCAGGCTAAAAATGGCCGGGTGACGACTGTGGAGGTGAAATTGTGAGCAGGGCACTTGCTCTGGGATCACTGGAGCCGTGAGCAGGGCTGTGCACAGGCCTCACTCTCAGACACCAGAGAGGCACAAGCTGTGCTCAGGTGTGACAGGAGCATGGACAGAAAACCCCTCCTTGGGTGGGAAACAACCCCCAGAGCAGCCGGGTGCCATCTCTGTGTGCCATTAGCTTCACTTTTTTTTTTTTTATGGCCCGGCAGCTTCCGGTTACCATGGAGTGAGGCAGCGCAAACACCATTCCCAGCTGGCATGAAATGTGATCCCGTGATTTCACTATTCATAGCTCTGACATGATAAAGCTAAATTAAGCAGGAACTCTTCACTTCAAGCTCCCAGCAGTGACTCTCACAATGCTCAGGCTCTCGTAACACAGTTTCTCTGTGAGGAGGGGAAGGATGTTTCCTTTAGGGTAGGAGACTCCAGCCCCACACACCCAGCCTGTCATCCGGAAACAAAATGGCACCGGCTCCTTCCCAGGCACCGATTTGTCCTGGCACCAGCAGGAACAAAGACCTGATGAGCTGCTAGGGCCAAATTCAACAAATTCCTCATCTTGGGACCCACTACAGAATCCCACAGAGCAGTTTAAGCCTTGTTCCCAAGCCTGTCCAGCACGGCTACCACCACCTGTCCAGGAACAGGGACAGCTCAAGGGGCACTGGCACAGAGCCACTGTCACACAGCCTGGCACCATCATCTGGCACAAGCTCCCCAGGGAGCCAGAACAGCTTCTGAAACTGCCACCACCATTCCTCTCTTTCCCAATGCCCGAGGCCTGAACTATGTGGCTAAATATCCTGAAATTCCTGCCTCACCAAAGAACTCCCTGTACCACCATAATTTTGAGGAAACCACAAGACCCAAACCCCACGTCCCTGCTCTGGCATGTGCAGCCATTAAACACAGCTCAGGATACTGTAAACTTTTCCAGAAATGGAGAAAAAGTTCAAGGGCTCCGTGGCTGCTCAAACAATTAACAAGTTCCAACACGACAAACTGTCGTTTCACAAAGACAAAGCCAAGTGAGCTGAAAAATACTCAAACTTCTGGCAAAACCATTCTATTCCTTCAGGGATACAACTAGGGAACACCATGGCCTTACAATGAAAAGCATCCTCAGTCTTATCCAGTCCAGCTCAGCACTCCCTAGGCCTCCCAAAGCAACATTTCTTTGACAACAGAGAAAGTGGGAACAGGTAAACTGAATTTAGATCTGCTGATGTGCATGGATTGTCCCTTACTCTATATGTTAGTGTTTTAAAACCGTAACATTTTTGTTTTCTAATAGCAACACCCATGTCAGAAAGTGTTCACCAGCTTTCCTGCAGCCTCAAGGACCTCACTGTGAGCCCATGTGCCTGACCTGACCCAAATCATCCTTTTCTTTAATACTTTACACACTTCCTGACTTAAATGATCTGCAGAAAGCAGCAGACAGCTAAATGATATTATCATAACTCCATCAGCAAAATACCCATTTTATTTACAATACACATGACAAAGCCTTACTTCCATGAAAAAGAACTAGAAGTGAAGGTCAGGGCACATGGCTGGTCCAAAACCCTGGTGTCCAGGGAAGTCTCTTCCCAGACAGCACTTGCTGAAGCACTGACAACAGAGCTGTCTTCCAGACACACACAGCTCACAGAGAGGCAGGGAATTAGGAAGGATGGAAAGCACTAGGAAGTCACCAAGGTATAACTCAGCAGAGACAGGGGCAGGACAGCTGCAGACAAAGAACCCAGGCAGGGATCCATCGCTGCTCACACCTGCTGCTGCCAGCACGGCCTGGGTGAACACGTGGCTGCAGCCAGAGCACCACAGCTCCTCACAGCACCTCGGGAAGGCATCTCCTTCCCAGGGCCACGTCATCTCTTTACAGGTTCACTTAGCTTGGAAAAGATCTCCAAGATCATCAAGTCCAGCCTGTGACTGATCTCCACCTTGTCACCCAGCCCAGAGCACTGAGTGCCACATCCAGGTGTTCCTTGGACACTTCCAGGGATGGGGACTCCAAACCTCCCTGGGCAGCCCCTCCCTTGCAATAACCTGACAGCTAAAAGGTTTTCTCTTTGGATCTCTGGACAAAAAGGATGTGAAAATGGGATAAGGGGCAGCAAGGCCTCAGCTGCCCTGCACCTCCCTCATCCCACAGACAGGACCCCCAGCCGGAGGGGAAGGGTTCAGACCCCAGAGCCACTGGGGGTCACCCCCTGTGACCAGCCTGTAGCATTTCCAATTCACACTCATGTGGAACAGACACCAAGGCCCATCCACCAGGGCACTGCCTCAGGAGCAGCATTCCCAACCTTCAGCTGCCTAAGGTCATTGGAGGAAAGTGTTCAAATCAAGTTTTTCTTTGCCCTCCCTGTTCCTGCTGAAGTAGGGACAATAATTCCTAGAAGGAAGGATGCAATTCAGAAATACGTAGCAGCATCCAAAGAAATGTTAGACAAAAATCACAAGGCCCTAGACCCTTCAGAGGATCCTAGGACACAAAAATGTACATTTACAAAAGCTCTCTACAGTAACTGTCTTGTTTTGTCCTTTCATCTGCTGTGAGATTGTGCAACTCATAAGGGAGGTCACAAAGCCAGCCATTTCCTCACTCCATGCTGGGCACCTGTGAAGTTCCAGAACAGAGCAACCATGGAAGACTCCAGGAGAAGGCACTGCTGTGTCCTAGCACTTGCTTTCCTGTGCCTACAGCTGACTCCCTTCAAGGGAACCTGAGAGGCAAAGCTTTGAAACACCTTTGGAGTGAGTGGAGCCAAGGTTGTGACACCCAATCCCTGGGAGCAGCTCTGCCAGCCCAGCACCCACCGAGGGCACAGTAAAGTCCACCCAAAATGTCACACACCACCAGCACTGACACAGCATCTACCCTGGGTCCCTGTGAGAGGGAATTCCCAGGAGTCCTTCCAGAGAGAAACTGGATGATTTAATTGTGCTCTCAGGAAAAGCAGCCTGAAAACATCCATTTGCTGATGTGACCCTGCTGCTGCAGCAATAAAGGCTCTTCTCTTCCACCAACGGCTACAGGACACCCCAGACCACCTTCCAAATGGTTTTAAATTGTTCATTTCAAGCAACAAACCTGTTCTTGTGCCACAGCACCTGACACATCACTGTACACATAAAAACCAAGGAGTTCTCCACCTCAGCCAGGTCTTTGGAGGATGATGTTGCATACACACCACACACACACACGAGTTCACCTGCTCCTCCCAAAGCAGGGCACAGGGAATGGCTTCACACTGAAGGTGGGTTTGGACCAAAGATTAGGGAGAAATTCCTCCCTGTAAGGGTGGTGAGGCCTTGGCACAGGTTACCCAGAGCAGCTGTGGCTGCTCCTGGATCCCTGGAAGTGTCCAAGCTGGGCTAGTGGAAGGTGTCCCTGCACATGGCAGGGAGTGGGACGGGATGAGCTTTATGGTCCCTTCCTACCCAAATCATGCCATGATTCAGAGATTCTATGGAGCACTGCTTACTCCAGACTTACCGTGCCACTCCACACTAACACCCAGAAACCCATCCAGGAGGAAATACAGTGATAATCACCTTGGGCAGGCTTTGAAATGCATTTGTAGCAACCTCAAACACCTTCATTTCCCCACAACAACACGAACTGGCAGAAAAAACCTTTATCAGTACACGGAAAATGAAGAGTCAGGCTTCACACGTGCGTCTGAGCCACTGCAACGCCTCTTCTGCCACATCGCCTGAAGTTCAGCCGAACTTCCCGTTTAAGCAAGACGCAAAGCAGGCAATGAGAGAGCACCGATCCTTCCTGCTGCACCGGGACACGGGCGGTGCTGAGCGCCGCCGCGGCAGCCACGCACCCGCAGGGATCGGGACGCGGGGTCGTGGCTGCGGCTCCCTCGAGGTGCCGGGCCCCGCCCGCCTCCTCGGCGGCCCCGGCAGCGCCTCCCGAGCCGCAGCAGCACGCGGAGCCCCGGACACCGGGATGGGACCTCCGGGACCGACCGATGGGGCGGGGAACCTCAGTGCGGCGGCCCAGAGGCGCGGGCGGAGGACAAGGATCTCCGGGAATGGGACAGAGAACAGTCTGCGGAGACCACAGCGGACCAGGAGCGGCTCCGGGAAAGGGCCGGGCAGGCCCAACCGGCCCCGGGGCCGCGAGGAGGCGCCAAGGCCTGGCCGGGCCCAGGCCTACCACGAGGCGCCGCTGGGGCCGGGCCGGAGCGGGCCCTAGATCCGCGAACGAGCCCCGCCCGGGGACATGCGGGGCCGGGACACCGGGA
>VXAX01005487.1:65119-76489 GCA_013399835.1 Leptocoma aspasia
GTACCCACCTGCTGTTGCCTCTGCGGGCACCTTGGGGGGCTCGGGAAGGGCTGGGGGTGCCAGACCCCGCTCCTCCTCCTTCCTCTCCCGCACCTTCGCCTGGCCCTCCTGCTCCCCTCGCTCTTCCCGGGCCCTAGCCCGCACCTTGGGGNGCTCCGGCCAAAGACAGACAGAGATGGAATCAGCGCTGGGTGCTGGGCTTGGCTGGAAGTTCCAGTCATGTCCCACAGCTGCCCTGGCACCCGGGGTGCTCGTGGGAGATGGCACTCACGGGCGAGGGCTCGGTCCTGCGGCGCGGTGTCACATCAGGGCTGGCAGCAGCCGCCTTCCGGCGCTCCCAGCAGCGGTGCGGCAGGCGGTGGTTGTGGCAGGGGCTGAGGGGGCTGACGGAGGCTGAGCGGGGGCACACGGGCACTGGGGGAGGAGTGGCCAGGGTCAGGATGGAGCCGGCACCAACGCCAGCTGCCCACTGACTCCAGGCTCCCTCATCCTGGTTCCCTGCCTGTGCCAGGACCCGCGTCTCCCTGACCCCCTGGGGGCTCACCCTGCTCCTTGCCATTCCCAGCCAGCGTCACGGCGCTCCGGCTGCGCGCGAGGAAGGACAGGGTGGGTGTCATCAGCCGGTCCACGATGCTGCTCTCCCATGGGCTCAGCTGCAAGCTCCGGTCTGGGGAAGGAGAGGGGCTATTAGTGCACCACAAACCTCCAGACCCCAGGCCTGCCCTCACAGCCGCTGCTGGGAGGGAGCAGCCGTGTGTCTGCAGCAATACCATGGCGCATGCACAGTTCCAGGAGTGCCCAGAGCTTGGCCGTGCTGGGGAGGGGTCCCCGCGGCCCCACACAGCCGAGCAGGATGAAGGGCCGTGCAGGCCCAGGCATGGGTGGGCGGCTGGGTGCCTGTGGACGGCGCTGTGGCACGACGACAGTGATGTCCTTGTGTCCTGTGGACGCTGCAGTCACCGTGTACCAGTGGTGACGGGTGCCACCCTGGTGACAGCAGCCCCCCCACTCTGCCCTTTCCTTGTGCCCAGCAATGGTCCTCTTCTGTGCCCCTGCCCTGTGTGACCAAGGCTCTGGCACATGCCAGCTGCCCAGGGGACACCACAGTGTGCGCTCATCCCACAGGAGCTGTGCTAAATCACCAAGCATGTCCCAGGAGCCAGGCTAGGCTCACAGCACCCATGGAACGGCGATGCCTGGCCACACAGGTGGCTCAGCTGGACACCAAGCTGCCACTGGCTGCCCTGCAGCACATGTCACCAAACACCCCACGGCGCATGGGAAACACCCATGGAGACAGGGCCCCCCTGCCCCTCTCCACTGGGTGTCAGGCCAGGGGCAGCACCGGCTGCCAGGAGGGGAGAGCCATGGGTGCTGCAGGGGGACAGGGTGGCAGGTCTGGCACAGGCCCAGGGAGATGCTGCTCCCACCCAGGCAGTGCTGACAGCCCCCAGGTGCCTGTCCCTGGGCTGAGCCCCAGCACTGGGCAGTGGGAGCTGCCTGCGTCACCGCAGCCACCGGCGTCAGCTGCTCTGGCTATTTATACCCGTCCGGGAAGGCGCCCATCGCCAGGCAACCCCGAAACACAACAGCAGCCCCGGCACTGGACACATCCCTCTGTTGGACACATCCCTCCAGCATGGCTGCAGCCCTGGGCAGCGCTCCCAGGGCCAGGACGACCTTGCAGCACCACGGCCACACAGCTCTGTGGCACCCAGCCCCAGGAGCCTGTGGGGATACTGGCACCGTGCCCAGCCCCAGGAGGGCTGGCGACAGGCAGCCCCTCTGTGGCTGCACCAGCACCCACCGGAGCTGCCCTGGGGCAGGGAGCCAGGCTCCCATCCCCTTCCTGGCGCCCCACGGGGCTGCCACCATGCAACCATTCCTCCTCCTCCTCTTCCTTCTCCTCCCAGCCCATACAGCCTCAAGGAGCCACCGGCCGGTTCCAGCCTCCTCCCCCAAACAGCAAACGGCTTCTCCTCTCTCCGCGGGCACCTGGGGATGGGGACCCTGCCATCGGGGGTCCCCAGCGCTGGGCGGGAGCCGGGCTGTGCCCCCTGCGCTGGGGCAAACGCAAAGGGCTCTTACTTCTACTGGGAGAGTTCCAGAGGGTGGCGGAGGATTTGGAGAGCCGCTTGTTGATTATAGAGTCGACGTGTTTGGGGAGGTTTACAGCGGACACCGAGCACCGGCTCGCACCTGGAGGAGGGAAAAGACACAAGGACATTAAGGTCCCAGGGCCAGGGCCAGGCCCCCCACATGCAGCATGCACGGCTGTGCCAGGGCACTGGGGCAGAAGTGGAAGGACCAGGGGAGATGCTGGAGTCCAAGGACACAGCACAGAATGGGGTAGGAGATGCTGGAATCCAGGGACATGGCACAGAGTGGGGCAGGAGATGCTGGAATCCAGAGACGCAACATAGAATGTGACAGGAGATGCTGGAGTCGGGGGACACGGCACAGAGTGGGACAGGAGATGCTGGAATCCAATGACATGACACAGAGTGGGGCCAGAGGAGATACTGGTGTCTGGAGACATGACACACAGCACTGGCATTCAGTATGGCAGTATCTGAACCCTGCAGGGTCATGCTGGAATCATGCAGAGATCTCATCCTCAGAGAGCCAGGGCAGCTCCCAGGCCCTGCTACAACAGTCTTCCCAAACACAGTCCTGGGAATCGGGAGCGGGTGGCCGGGGACCTCGGCAGCACCAGGTGAGCATCCACTCTGGGGGAGCAGGGTGAGGGCAGCAGGTCCAGACAGACACGAGACAACATCACACCGGTGCTGGGTCACTATGGCACTGCCAGGACAGTGCTGGTGGCTGGCAGCACCTCCACGGGTAGCTGAGATCTCCCCAGCCTGGCTGGGCTCCCCTGGACAGAACAGCCAGGGAAGCTCAGGGCCGGTGGAGGTGGGAGATTGGTGAGTGACAGCTGGCAGCAGCTCCAGCAGCACATCCCGATGGGAAGTGGCAGGGGAAGCTGTCCCCTTGCCAGACCCTGCCAGGTGCTGCACCACGGACACCTTGAGTGTGCCACGAGCCACAGTGGCACACACGGCACCAAGACAGGCGTACCCAGAACGTGGAGCCTGTACACACAGCCCAGCCAGGTACAGCTGGGCACGCAACACCTGAACACACATGGCACTGGGCACACGGTGCCAGTACACACAACCTGGCACACAACACCTGTACACAGCCTGGTCAGGTACAGCCAGGGACACAACACCTGTACACAGTCTGGCCAGGTACAGCCAGGGCCACCACAGCTGCCCCATGGCACGTAAAGGCCAGACAGTTCCCAGGGACACAGCGCTCTCCTCTATGTCACCATCCATGCCAGACAGTGCTAGCACCTGCCAGCACAGCACAGCAGTCAGGGGACAGTGGAGACCTCCACATGTCCAAGTGCTGAATCGTGGAGGGTGTCCCCAAGAAGCCCCCAAGGAGCAGGACCAGCTTCGGCAGCCACACATACAGCCAAAGTCACCTCCATACTGGACCTGGAGGGGCCAAGCACTGCCCCCACCCAGCTGGGGGACAAGGGGACACGCCGCAGCACAGACCCCAACCAGAGTTCACAGAGGCCCCATGCAGCTCCACAGCCCCTGGGGCCAGGGGCCCTTCACGGCTGCTGGAGACCTGGCAGTGTGGCCATGGCATGCCAAGGCAGCCAGGGCTGTCCCCAAGGCAGGTCTCTGAGTGGAACAGGGACTGTGACACACAGCCTCCAGCTTACACCCAGCCTCAAAGGGGCAGAGAACAGTCACGGGACCCCATCAGTCCCCAGCACAGCCCAGAATGATGGCAGCATGCCAAGTGGGGCTGAGCTGGGTTTGAGGGCTGGCAGAGATGCCCAGCTGCCCCCACCGCTGTCAGAGCCACAGCGTCCCAAGGTGCCTGTGCCCAGCCCGGCACTCACCGTCCTTGTGTGCAGGGGAGCCGTGGTGCAGGGCCCCAGCCCAGGACCACCGCTGCTGCCGGATCTCTGCCCACGTCTTCTTGACCGACCGCTGGATTGCTGCCTCATAGCGCTCCTGCCCGAGGGAGAGGGACAGGCTGAGCCTGGTGGCTGTGGGAGTGGGGCTGGGGCCAGCCAGAGCCTCCCAGCATGAGGCCATCGCAGCGATGGGGGTGCTTGGAGGGAGACAGGACAGTGATGCCTGCCCTGGCCAGGGCACACGTGCCAAGAAGCTGGGCACAGCGCAGGCTCTGCGCCATAAAGGAGGGGCAGCAGAGGACGTGCACAGTGGGCAGCTCCCAAAGGGGTCATGAAGCATCTCCTGAAGGGCTGCTGGAGCCATGAGACCTCCTCAGGGATTTCATCCCATGTGCCACGCCAGCTCCCTGTCCACTGCACCCATGATACCCATCCCCATCCCCACCTTATTCTTCTCCAGCTTCTGCCTCTGCCGCTCCTCCAGGACCGCCCGGCGCTTCTCGGCCCGCAGCCGCTGCTCCTCCAGCCGCTTGCGCCGCTCCTCCAGCTGCTTCTCCCGCAGCAGCCGAGCCTTCTCCTCCTTCTCCAGCCACAGCACCCGCTTGGCAGCTGTGGGGGGCAGCGGGGTCACACCGGAGGCACAGCCCTGGGCAGCCCCGTGGTGGGACCGCGTGCCCATGCCGGTGGCGTGGGGCCGCAGGCTGGCTGTGGCCGGGGCACGCGGCCGGGCTTGCGGGGCAGGCAGCATCACGGCCGGCCGGCCGGCGAGGGAGGGGTTTGGGCCAGGACAAAAGGAAGGCCAGGAGCCCGCCGGGAGCCCGCCGAGCCGCGCGGTGAACAATGGGGGAATGAGGGTGGAAAGAGCGCGGGGACAAGGAGGCCCCATGCACAGCGCAGGGGCCCCGCTCGCCCGCTGCCCCGAGCCACTGTGGGGCTGCCTGCACACGGCAGAGCCAGGCTCCAGGGCTGGTGGCACCTGCACAGACCCGGGAGTATCCAAAGCAGGGAGCAACAGTGTGTACTGGGGGGTTAGCAGCATGCCTGGGGGGTCAGCAGTGTGTCTGGGGGTCAGCAGTGTGCCTGGGGGTCAGCAGTGTGCCTGGAGGTCAGTGGTGTGCCAGGGGGTCAGCGGTGTGCCAGGGGGTCAGTGGTGTGCTGGGGAATCAGTGGTGTGCCTGATGTCCAGAGCTGCCAGCACCGCAGTTCCTGCCCAGGCTCAGCTCACCACAGCTAATGGGATTGCCCATGACCCAGCAAAGCTCCTTAGCCCCTGCCTCCCCCCATCCACTTTCCCTCCCAGCCCCATACCCAGGTACTTGGCCCGTTCCTCGCGCCGCTCCTTCGCCTGCTTGTGCCTTGCCTGGGCTTTCTGGGCATCTGCAGAGGGAAAACACTGTCAGGGTAGTGCCCAGCCCCACCAGGCATCGATTGGTGCCCACAGGGTGCAGCATCACTGGAGCACCGCAACCTCCTGGCACCCACCTTGCTTGGGCCGGGGGCTGGCAGCAGGAGACGGTGAGGGGCGGTTGCTCCGGGGGGTCACATCCTTTGAGGGCCTGGCTGTGGCACCTGGGGAGCTCTTGGCATCAGGAGGGGCCCCTTCAGTGGCAGCTGGGGCTGGGGGCTGGCTCCCATGGGGCAGCGTCTCCGCAGAGCAAGGCGTGGCAGCGTGGACGGGGACAGGCTGGCCAGTGGTGTGGGGCAATGCCTCTTCTTTGGGGTGCTCCATCCCAGGCAGCTTGGGGGGTGCTGGGGGGGACCGGTCGCACCGGGGGGAAACACTCTGTTCTGAGGGGACCACAGTGGCAGGGCTGGGGGACACGGGCTGTCCTGGCAGTGCCACAGCTGGAGGGCCGGGTCGGTCACGCTGCGGGGGGCTGCTCTCACAGGGGGGCATCACGGCCGGGGGGCAGACGGGCTGCCAGGAGGGGGGCACGGCTGCAGGGACGGGCGAGATGATCTTTTCAGAGGGGGTGATGGCTGCAGGGACAGGTGGGACGGTCTTTTCCGAGGGGATGACATCTGGAGGGCCGGGTCGGTCGCGCTGTGGGGGGCTGCGCTCTCCCTGCAGGGCACCCCCAGGCGAAGGGGGTGGCACAGAGGGTGGGGGGACGCTGTCTCCCATCGGGGATGGTGGCTTCCCTGAAAGAGGAGCAGAGCGGAACACAAGGTCACTCAGTTGGGGAAGCCTGTGGAAGACCCATCCTCCCCAAACCCATCCTCAGGGGACACAGCCCTGTCCCCCCAAACACAGCCCTCAGAAGCAAGGCCAGGGAGGGCAGTGGGACCCCATCTCAGCCCTGCTGCTGCTGCCCCGATCCTGGGGGGCACCCACAGCGGGTGCCAGGCGCTGGGCACACAATGCACAGAGGGACAGCCAGGCTCCACCAGGCACTGCCACCACAAAGCTGCCCTTCATCCCCTGGCAGCTGCCACCTGGCCCTGCCATGGGGCGACACAGGGCCAGAGACCCCCCACAGGCACAGGGACCCACACACTCCCCTGCCACTCTCCCCGAGGGGACGAGGACGTCGAGCACTTCCGCGGCACGGTCGGCGCAGCCGGGGCAGGATGGGCGCGGGCCGTGGCCTGACGTCACCATGACAGCCCGTGGTCCCCATCGCGCCACGGACCCGCAGCCATGAACTCATGGCCCAGGAATGCACACGAGGCTGCCAGACAGAGCCCCCTCCCCACGTGGGGCCAGCCGTGGGGCAGCCCAGGGGGGTCTCCCCCATTCTGGATGGCCCCAGGGCACCCGGAGGGAGCCCTGAGCACACCCCAACACAGTGCCAGCACCTGGCAATGCCATGGCACGTGCCCTCTGTAGAAGTGGTGTCAGAAGTGTCCACAGTGACAACAGTGGTGGTGACTCCCCCGGCCTGCATTATCAGCCCTTTGCAAACAAACCCTTCAGTACTTGTCAGGATCCCAACTCCAACCCCCCTGCAGCAGCAGCACCATCACTCCTGGCCAGAATGATGCCAGAGCCACCCCAGGACACACAGTTCCAGCCCCATNTGTCACGCGCCAGCTCAGCCATGTTTGCAGAGCTCTCCACAACCCTCAGCGAGGGGCAAAGTGTGGGCTCTGCAAACACAGCCGGCGCCACTCCTCACCCGNCCCACCCCACCGCTCCTCATCCACCCCATGGTTCCTCACCCGCCCCACGGCTCCTCACCCGCCCCATGCTGGAGTGCTCAGAGCCAGGGTCAGCCCAGGCTACCCAAAGAGCCATTGCCAGCCCCCTGCACTGACATCATGGGCACACCCCAGGTCCCCTGGTCCCCAGACAGGAGCTGGGGGTGCTGCTGCAGCCCCCCAGGCCAGGGCTGTGCCAACAGGGCTCCCCCACCCTGGACTCTGTGGGGACACAGCCAGCCCTGGCCCCCCCGCAGACTTTCCGGGTATTTTCTGCTGCAGGAAGCCGGCCCATCCCCTGGCCCTGATCCTGCACATCCCATGTCCCCAGCACTGCACCCTGCGAGGCGGCCATCGGTCTGATGAGGAGCTGGGACTCGGGGGTCCCTTGCTCCGTCCCCCCAGGGCTGCCTCAGATGGGCAACCACAGGCAGCAGGGCTTGGCAGCCCCCAGGTGCCAGATCCTGGGATGGCACCTGCAGTGAGTGTCACTGTGTGTCCCAGCTGGGAGGGGTGACCCTTGGACCACTGTGGTGGCACAGCCAAGTGCTGCCCACAGGGCTGAGTGAAAGCATCAAGACCAGACTGATCCCCTGAGCAGATGGAAATACCTCAGAGAGCCCTGGGCATGTGGGGATCACTGGCAGGGGACAGTGGGTGCCTCCTGCCACCCCACACAGCCACGCACAGAGCCCTGGGCAGGATCTGCCCTGCCCCACTGGCCAGAGAGACAACAGCACCTGTGGCCAGGGCAGGACTATGGACACGGCCAAGACCTCCAGGCCCAGCCAAGACCCTCAAGGTGGGGCAGGGCCAGCCCTGCCACCATCTGTCCCTGTCGCTGCTCCAGCACGGCAGCTGCCCTGAAACCCAACGCTGCCTGCGCCCAGGCGGCGCGGGCGTCCCCTCTCCCCCAGCCAGGGCATTCCACACGGATTAGCTCCCGTCCCCCCAGACACGCAGGCACGGCTGCCCTGCAGCACCCGGCCCGGCCGAGCCCGCACGGCACCGGCCCCACTGCTGCCAGCGGGACAGCACCGTGCCCAGCACAGGGCGAGGTGCTGCCCTCGACGCCGCATCACCCAGCCCATCCTGCTCCTCTCATGGGTCTCTCTGGCACTGGTGCCTGTGCCATCGAGCACCAGCGGCACCTCCAGCCCGGCGGTGCCCAGTGCAGCGCGGTTCCTTGGCCGGCACATGGCCAGGGATGCTCAGCCAGGCGCAGGCAGATCCCGGTGCCGTGAAGCGAGAGCACATCGAGGCCCGTGGGCACTGCTCGGACCAGCGGCCCTCGTTAACTGTCCCTGCAGGGCACGGCCCAAAAGAACGGGGGGGCACCCGCCTGATGTCACCTCAGGTCCCCTCAGCTCCGTATCCTTGTGCTCCCGCTCCGCAGCACAGCCAGAGCAGCACAGGCTGCTCTGCGTGCAGCGCCCAGCAGGGCAGGGGGCGTCAACCAGGGCCTGCAGGAGAGCAGGGCTGATGGTGCAGTGGAGGTCATTGCTGAGCAGTGGAAAGCCACCCAAAGGTGCTGGTGTCACAGTGCCCAGCCACCCTGGCCATTGCACCAGTCCCTGCTGTGCCAAGGACAACACCCTGAGGCCAGCCCAAAGAGCCACTGCTGGCCCTGCAGGGCTGCTCCCCACAGCCCATGGGGACATCCATGAGTGCAATACACCCTCAGGCCCTCCCTGGTGCAGCTGTTCCCAGCTGCCTCCCCTGCCTTGATAGCAGCCCCATGGGGATGAGTCCCTGGGTCTCTTGTTGCCAGCAGGTCCTGGAGCAGGGCAGGAAGGCAGCCATGGCCGCAGAGCAGGGATTGCTCTGTGGGTGCTGGTGTCCCCTCTGCCTGAGGCCACCAGAGCACTGTGGGATGCACCAGGACGCTCCAAGCCCTGCGGGTGCTCCAAACCCCAATGCTGCCCCTGATCCTACCCCTGCCTCAACACTCAGATGTGCCCTGGGGCTGAGCCCTGCCCCGTCCCACCCAGCTCCTGGGATTCCCCTGCACTGCAGCAACCCTCACACCTGAATGACAGGGACAGTGAGCAAGTGCTCCTGACACATCCCTGGAACGTCCACAGCACATTCCCAACACGTCCCCACTATGTCCTGCCTGCAGGCACAGCACTGACACACACCCTCAGCGCTGGCTCGCATGCCTGGGCAGGGAGATATGGGCAATGCCAGCAGCCCCCGCCTCAGGGGTGGCCAGTGCCACCCTGGCAGCCGCCATCAGCAATGACACCCTGTCCCAAACAGAGACAGCCACCTGCAGCCTGTCCCCAGGCACATGGACACTGTCACCCATGACTGGCTCCTCTCCCCGCCACCTTGGAGCCAGTGAAACACTGGCTGGCAGCTGGCTGGGCTTCGGCCACAGTGCCCCACCACTGCCCACAGCCCCGCTTCAGGGGACAGGCCTCTGGGGACAGGCTGGAGCAGGGCAGGAGGGGACAGGCAGCAGGGCCCCTGGGAGGGCACAACCAGCTGCCAGGCAGGAGAAAGAGGCATATGCAGCCCCCTTTCCCAGGGCTCGTGTCCTGCCAAGGCTCCAGGATACCGGTTTAGGGGGCAGCCATGGGGGAACTGCACCAGCCCCTGGGCCATGGCAGAGGTCATTGAGCTCCCGTGGCACTGCCGAGCCAGCAGTGACCGAGCCAGCAGTGACGTGCCGAGCCGGAGAGCAACAAGGGGAACTTGGGATCTCGTGGCGAGAGCAAGGCCAGAGCCAGGGGGTTTCCAGGGTTTAAAACACATGTGAAGGAAAGAGCTGGAGCTGCTGCTGGCCCCAGCACCCCCACAGGAAACTGTGGCTGTGGTCACAGTCCAACCCCAAACAGTCTGAGGGCAGGGGCAGGAACACCTGCCCACCATCCATCTGGCACGCTGGCAGTGGCGACAGGAGGTGCCCTCGTCCTTGGGGCGACCCATGCGGCACCACCAGTGCCCAGGGCAGCCAGCCCAGGCGCGCTCCTGAAAACCTGTCTGCTAGCATCATGCTGGGAAACAGAAACCCGGCTGGAAGGCAGGGCATGGGGCTCTGAGCCTGCCAGCATCCAACCTCTTGGGGAGCAGGTCAGCAACCCCAAAAAACAGGTCCTGTGCCTCACAACACGGATGCAGCACCTACAGGGCTGGGGCCGCACAGGATCCAGCTCTGTTCCCAGCAGGCTGCCTGTGGGGCTGCCCAACCCTGCTCAGAGCCCTCCAAGGACTGAGAGCTGTGATAACTATTTTGGACATGGCACCACGGGACTGTCACATCACCACTCTGCACGTCGCATCACGTTGCTCTGATGGTTTCGCAGCAGCGGCTCCTGCACTGGGAGAACTCCCGAGCTGCTGCTCCCAAACACAGGCACTGGTGGGCAACCAGCTTGCCCTCCCTCTCCACTGTGGCAAGGGAGAAGGGCTGGAGAAGCTGGGGAAAACCTGGATAAAGACAAACGCCTGCCTGCTCCCTGCCTTGGTCCTCTGTACACTGCATCCCTCTGCCCACCTGGACAGCTCCGCAGGTCACACCTGCCCTGGCTGCCCTTCACCAGCTTCTGGCCTTCAGTGCCACTGGCTGCCCCACACATGGTGGGTCCTTGCCCCTTGAGTGAAATCCCGTCCCTGCTGGTGGCTCCAACCTGCTCTAGGCAGCAAGACAGGAAGCAGCCCGGGCTGCCCAGTCATGCAGGTCACCCAGATGGGACAGGTCAGGGATGGTCCCCGAAGGAGGACATGGTGCAAAACCGCCCGTGCTCCTTCAGCACCATTCTGTGCTCACAGCAGAGCAGCCAATGACCCACCGGGGTGTGCGGGGAGCCCAGGGTGGCCGGGAGCAGCCAGCCCAGGTCCCCGGGCAGGGACAGCATCGAGGGGGCAGGCCACGGCGGGCGGGAAGGAGGGAGGCAGAGAGCGGGACTCAGACAACATGTCTGGCGCAGGACGCGTCGTTCGGGCAGCGATGCCGGGACCCGCGGCCGGTTGGTGCAGGAGCCGCCGGTTTTCAGCATCCCCGGGAGCCGCAGCCATCCCTCCCTCTCCGCGGGCCCGGGTGATGGAGCACTGGGGCCGAGGGGGAGGGGAGCAGCCTCTCCTCTTCCTCCCGCGGTGGGAAGCGGCTCCGCCGCGGAGCTCTGCTTAGTCACAGCGAGCGCTGCGCTGGAACCCCGAGAGGCAGCGCCAACCCCGGCCCCGGCCCCGAGCGCGGCCCCGCCGCCGCCCTCTCCGGTTCATCCCGGGGCAGCGGGACCGGCCCTACCGAGACGAGCCGCGAATCCAGGCGGCGGGGC
>VXAX01005487.1:87071-148539 GCA_013399835.1 Leptocoma aspasia
GGAACCGGCCTGGGGCGGGGGTGAGCGGGCCCGGCCCGCAGCGCCCGGTGCGGCGGGGCCGGGCAGCCATCGGCGGCACCGGGCGCTCTCGTTTCTGGGAAATTCGCACCCAAAACGCTTCCCTGGCGTGTCTCGCTTCCCCTCTCCGGCTCATTCCGCCTTATCAGCCCGGCTGAGTCAGGAACTGAGAGATGGAGCCCAAAGCTCCAGAGCTGAGCTCGAATGCTGGGTCAAACGAGGTCGGATTCATTAATTTTTAGTGCAAAATAAGTAATAAAAAATAAAACCTGGGGCTTTGTCCCTCTTCGGCCGTGACGAGGAGCTGGGTCGGGCTTAGCTGCCCCCTCCTGCCTCTCCACACCCCAGGGGATTCTTTTCTCGGGATTCAGCTCCTTAAATACAACGACTATATAAATAATTGTGTTAATTCACTGGAGTTCTGACACGTCTATAGCCATAGAGCAGATGCATGGTGTGGAGACTGTACACTGCTCTGCAGTGTCAAGTAATAAAAACACTGGGAAAGCTTTGGGCACTTCAATTGCATCAAATGGGCTGAAAACGAAAAAATGTTGTCCAAATCTGAATTTAGGAGTTTGCCTTATTGTAACAGCTTAAGTTGCCTTTAGTAACAACGTCTCAGCAGTAAGTGAGATCAGCTCTGGGTGTGTTGGGGCTGATGGTGGCAGGTGACACTGCCATGGCCTCACACGGTGACAGCACCTCAGGCTGGGGACAGCTGGATTCCCTCCATACATCCCCATCCCCTCTCCACCTCTGTCTTTACTAAAACAACTGAAAAAACCAACACTACCTGTTCTGCATGTCTGTTAAATTCTCTGCCAAGTCTCTGATTCCAGCTCAGCCAAAGGAACTTCCACCTTGTCCTTCTGGTGATGTGAACTGCCCAACCTTTGGTTTTCTGAGAGGAAAGCAAATTTTTAAGTAAAACCCCCAGAGAAGGTGTCAGTTCTTTAGATCCAAAGTGGGGCAACAGCTCCAAGCAGCCTGGCTGGTTGTTTTCATACCTGAAGCCTTTTGTCCTCATGAATGGCAGTCCCAGAATTCCAGACTGGTTTGGATTGGAAGGGGCCTTAAAGCTCATCCCATTCCACTCCCTGCCAGATGCAGGGTCATCTTCCACTGTCCCAGACTGCTCCAAGCCCTGGCCTTGGGCACTTCCAGGGATCCAGGGGCAGCCACAGCTTCTCTGGGCACCCTGTGCCAGGGCCTGCCCACCCTCCCAGGGAAGAATTTTTTCCTAATCCAGGAACAAGACAAGGTGGAATTCCCTGTGTCCTCCACAAACCCAGTCTCTATTTGTTTGGGGGTGTTCCTCTGTGTGTTTGTTGTGGCTCTGTGTGAACTTACAGTGATCTGTGTTGTCACTTAACTCTGATCTTGTCTCTTTTCCCTCCCTGCCTGCTGCTGCTTTCATTCTCTAGTATTGGTATTTGCCATTCATTTCACCTTCTGCCTCTCTGCAGCTCATGGTAGGTGACAGATCCCAGGTCAGCCCCTGTGATCCCTCTGCATGCCAAAACTGACAGCAGAAACCAGTGCTGGGGGTTTGTTTGTTCCCCAAAACACTTCCTTTTGCAGAGTTTTGTTCTGGAGCCTGTAATGACCTTGTTAATCACTGCTCTGGCTTAATGGCTCCCAAAAACTGCTCTTTGACATCATTTAAGGGTGAGGATTGAAGGTGGTGGCTGGGAGAGGAGAACTTTTCCCTTTTTTTTTTTTGCAAGTTTTCTGCAAATCTGACAATTGTACAAAGAAAACATGAGTGACTTTGGTCCTGGCCAGTCCAGAGTGGACGTGCACAACACCTGAGTGCTGAGCTGGTCTGGGATTGGCCTCCCTGAGCCTATTCTGGGTCTGAGGAGCTGATTTCAATCTGTGAAGCAAATTCTGTGCCTGGACAACTTTCTAGGACCAGATGAGTCCTTTTCCTTGGTACAGAATTTCGTAAATCCCTGAGTGGAGGAGCATTTTGGGCCTGTTGGAAGGACCAGAGCTGGAGCCTAACGGGCACTGCCTGCTTGTAACGTGTTCATGAAACAGAGGGAAGAGTTGGAGTCAGATCTCAGCTCTAGGCCAGTGGTTGAGGTAAATTCAGGACCCTGGCATGACACCTCCAGCTATCCAGGAGGTGTTGGTGTGAAGGGGTGCAGTGAGAGCCAGGGTGTTATAAACTTTCACTGGTCTCTTCATCCCCGGACAGCTCTGCTAGCTCGGAAGGCTTGAAAAATGAGCGGGAGGCTGTCGTGGCAGTGTTTGAAACAAAAAGGTTTAATAAGAAACAAAATAACAAACTCTTTTACAGAGAAAAGCTGTGCCAGGTGCAAGAAGTCCTTGCCCTGCTAAGACACGCCACAAAAGCAATTAAATCCTTTGTTCTGTCCTTTTTGTACCTAATTTCCCAGGTGGGACCTTTTGGCCTCAGTCCAATTGAACAGCCCCAAGTTTGAGGTGAAGTCTGAAAGGTCCTATGAGGTGTCCCTTGTACCAAATTTGGGGAGAGCTTTCTAGTGCCTTTGCCTTACTTGGCAGACAAAGAGCATTTGAAAATTCCCTTGTAATTTGGTCACCCCATCAACAGGGAACACACTGCTACATTGGTGCCTTTCCCAAAATCCCAGAATGGTTTGGGTTGAAAGCCATCTTAAAACTCACCCAGTTCCACCCCCTGCCATGGGCAGGGCCACCTTCCAGTAGCCCAGGTTCCTCCAGGCCCCGTTCTGAGGAGAATGAAGTTGTTTGCCAGACTTGGAGCTGGGATCTCTCCTTATTAAGCACCAGATTCCTTTGAGACAGCAGGTCCCTGTTTCCCTCTCGGTGCCGAGCGTGGCGGCGCTGGACACGGCGGCAGCGGAGCCCGGGTGGGTTCTGCTGGGTAAATCCCTTTTCCTGTGCACAGAACTCGGAGCTGTTCACCCTGACCTACGGAGCCCTGGTGACCCAGCTCTGCAAGGACTACGAGAACGACGACGATGTCAACAAGCAGCTGGACAAAATGTGAGTGGATGCACGGGTGGGAGTGGATCTGCCACGCTGGAGCTGTGTGGGAGCAGGGGTTATTGCCGTGGTCCATGTATTGACAGAGGACTCTTGACAATAATATCAGAAGGCTAAATACGATTTTTTTAAAATGACTCCATGGTTCAGTAGGATTTGGGCTATAATGTGCCCAGGTACAGAGCTCAGATGCTTACATCTTCATGCCCCGTGCAAGAATGCTAGAACGTTTACAATATCAGAGAGATAACCTCATAGGTTGAAAGAAAGAAACCTCCATCTCTCACTATCAGGAGACAGGCAGAGAAATCCAAATGTCCTTGAAACACAAACCAGAGATTTTGTTTACAGAAACTTATACAGAGTAAAAGACAGTAAAAGATGCTTTCTCATGAGAAGATTTTTCTGCATGCTTGCACACACAGAAACTTATAATATGTTCTTGCAACAAAGGGTCACAGCAGGGATTGATGCCTCAGGTTTTAGCTTTTATGTTTTTTAGATTCTCTACTGCTTTAGTGTGTAGTTCTGAGCTTCATATTAAGGGGTGGTGAGCTCTCTTCACAGAGTAGGGAGACAAAACAATTCCTTCTCTAGCTGGGGACCAAGGACAAATGATCCAAATCTCAGGCCCAAGAGCACAAACAATGTGGACTGAAGAGAGAAAAACAAGAAGGATGGGACTTGATAAGCTAAAGGTGTAATTGGACAATTAACTCCAATCTGCAAATGGAGCAGAACTGATAAAAGTGCCAGAGCCCGTGCCCGGTGTCCATTTTGTGCCCATTTTGGTTCATCTTGGGTGCAGCCCTGGCTGGGCTCTTGTGCTGCCCACGGTGGATCCATTGAGGAAATCCTTTTAATAAATCCCTGCTTTATTCTTTAATTCTGTCTAGTCTCTGTTCTAGGGCAGCCTTCACAAGGCAGGGATCACAGCCACATCCCTGTGTGCTGCTCCAGGAGCAAAATCCTGGCAGGCTGAAGTTATTTAACACTGACATTTCTCAGATTAGACTTTGCTTCTTCACTGCCTCGTTTTATAAATATTTGTTGTCTTTCTAAAGCTGTTGCTCTGGTCCCTTCACAGGGGTTACAACATCGGTGTCCGGCTCATCGAGGACTTCCTGGCCCGTTCCAATGTTGGGAGGTGCCATGATTTCCGTGAAACTGCAGATGTTATTGCAAAGGTAAATGTCCAAGCACAGCTTTGTCAGGTTTTTTTGGGGGGGTTTTGCATGTGAGGATGGAATATTTGTTACTCACAGGACTGTTCTGAGAGTTTGATGAAGATTTTGGGGAGGGAAAATAAAAGCTTTAGCCCAAGTACTGCTGGCTGGTGGGAACTGGAAGAAAGGAGAGATGTTTGCAAACCACTTGAGTAATTTTACAAAATCAAAGCTGTGCTGTTGCCTCAGCTGTTCTTGTTCCTCCTGTTTGCCACAACAGATTGCATTTAAGATGTACCTGGGCATCACTCCGAGCATCACCAACTGGAGTCCTGGGGGCGATGAGTTCTCCCTGATCTTGGAAAACAACCCCTTGGTGGACTTTGTGGAGCTCCCTGACAACCACTCAACCCTCATCTACTCCAACCTGCTCTGTGGGGTGCTGCGAGGTGCCCTGGAAATGGTGAGCCACATCTCTCTTCCCTTGGGATGGGTGTATGGATAGCCAGGTGTCAGCAGATTCTTGAATTCTGGTCCATGTTCATGACTTCTGGGTTTGAAACACATTCCCAGGAGAAGGGCAGAGCTGCAGGAGCACATGGCTGCTGTCATGTGTGGCAGGTGAGGCCCAGAGGTGGTGCTGAGCCCCTTCAGCTCACAACCCAAGTTCAAGCACTTGTATCTCCCTGAGTTTGTGTGAAATTCCAAAATCCTCACTCTGCAACTGCTGTGAGCTCTAGCTGGGAATTGGTCGGGACAAGAAAACAGCTGCGTCTCAAATTTAGGACTGTATAGAGCCCTGTATGTCATGTCATGCCCTTAGAGCACTTAAGCTGATGCTCCAGGATCATTCAGTCCCTGGAGAAGCTGCTGTGAAGAGGGAGTTACCAGCTCCTCTCTGCTCTTCCCTCACTTAGGTGCAGATGGCTGTCGATGTGAAGTTTGTCCAGGACACCCTGAAGGGCGACAGCGTCACAGAAATACGGATGAAGTTCATCAGGAGGATTGAAGACAACCTTCCAGCTGGGGAAGAGTGAACCACAGCCCCATCTCCCTGGGGACTGGAGGGACTAGCTGGGTTTGGCCATTAGCTTTCCTCACAGATCCATAGGGATCTCCTGCCCCTGCACACTCAGACTGACTCACTGACTGTCTCAGATGATTTCTTCTACTCTCACTTCCATCCTCTGTAGAAGACAATTGTCTGGTTGCTGTTTATTTCCCAGGTTCATTCTGAAGCTTTTTCATCAGGTGACGTCCTTTTCCCTCCCCTGGGGGCTTCCCAAGCTCAGTTTCCAATTGTGACCTGGGTTGTGTGAGAACAACTGCTCAGACTCCAGGAGAGCTCTGGTCTCTTCACATCTGCATCGGTGTTGGAGGGCCAGAATTGGAGACCAAGCTACAAGAGCCCATTGATTCCCTGCTAAACCCTGTCTTTCCTTAAATGAGGTGTTTAAAATCCATTTGGAAATGTGTGTAGTGTTTCTGTAGATCAAACTGGCTTCCTGCGCTTGATTCTGAAGTCACTGGCAAATGCAGGCTTGATCCAAAGGGGTCACTGGGGAGAGCTGTTGGAGTGCTGGCACCAGGGCAGGGGCTGCTCTGCTCAGGGGGCCGTGGCACCACAGAAATCTGGGAGTCCCATGGCCTTTCCAGTGTCCCTCCCCCAGAAGCCTCACCACCCCCCTCTCGGGAGGGGAGGAGGTCAAACTCCAGTGGAGCAGTAGGAGCTATTTTACGTGGAGTGGCTAAAATGGCATCAGTGCTCCACAGAGGGCACAGCCCAGGGCTGCCTGGGGAGTCACAGAGTGAGAACCAAACTCAGGCTGAGGCCTGGGAGGTGTTAAAGACATTTTAGGCTCTGTTCTGCTGTTGGGGGATGTAAAGGCTGCATGGTGTGGAGGCAGTGCCAGGGTTTGTTCTCGCTGGTGTTTAGGCTACAGTAGAATTTCCCAGTTACTTGACTTGTGGCACTTGCTGCTCTCAAAAATAAATACATAAAGAAGCATTAGATAACAAAAAGCAAGAGATTGGAACATCAGCTTCCTCTGCCACCCAGAGCCAGAGAACACAGTCAGGCATTGGGTTCCCAAATCACTTTACGTAGCATGAAGGCACAGCACCTCGAGGTCTTTGTGAGCTCCAGAATTTGAGTCGGTTGATGCCCGAATGTGAGGTGAGAGGGAGCAACCCAGTGCTTGTGCTGCTCTTTTTTGGTTTTTCTGGAGGAATGTTGGGTCATCTGGCACTGGATGGCTTGCCCTGTTCCTTTTTTGGCCCCAAAGAGTCCCTTTGGATGCCTCATGTGACATGTGCCCTGTGAAGGGACAGTGAGTGGCTGTTAAGAGCAGTCAGAGGCATGGCGGTGGCCCAGCGATGGCAGGTGGGTGTTAGTGGCAGAGGTGCCACATGGTAACATTGCAGAGCTCAAAACCATCCCTTATTTCTCATTGTTGACCATTCCAAGTCACTTTAAAGCTGCATTTTAGAAGCAATTGCATTAAAAGAATCGTGGTGTCAATTCTTTGGTCTCCTCTTGCCTGTGTTCTGGTGGTGGGTGCTGGTGGGGAGTGGCACCAGGGGCTCAACCCCTGCCTGAGGCTGGCAGGGTGACAGTGGTGACAGGGTGCGCAGGGCTGGCAGGGTGACGGCAGCACTGCACCAAGAATTCCTGGCTGCCAGCAGGCCTGGAAGCTGCTGCCTGGAGGAACCTGCCAGGAGGGACTGGGGACAGACAGTGTGGCTGGCTTGGAGTCTGTGAATCCACTGTGTGCTCAGTAGCTGGAACTCTGACACCAGCCCGAGGCAGTTGCTGCAGAACCAAGACTCTGTGGGCATTTACAGTGGCAAAAAATCACCTGGAGGGGCACCTGAGCCTCCTCTGCTGCCAGCTCAGTGCTGCTCCGTGGCTGGCACCGGCCATGTAGTGCTGCTGCCAGGAGCCTGGAGACAAGGAGCAGCCACAGCTGCTCTCCAGGAGCAGTTCGTGCTTTCCCTTTCCTGGGCTCCTCCTCCCCAGGAGCCCTGCTCTGGTGGCATCTCTGCTCCGTGCTTGCAGGCATGCCCTGCTCCAGGGTCACCCTGCAGTCACGCTCCATCCTGGGCACTGAGTGCCCAGGGCTGTGCCCCGTCCTCTGCAAGGATGAGGAAGTGGCAGCTTTTGCAATAAAGTGGATTTTTTTCTCTGGTGCTGGCGAGCACTACGTGCTGCCGGCCTGGCCAGGAGCAGGAGCCAGCCAGCATGGCCCTAAACAGCCCCAACATGCACCCAGCCCCTGAGTCTGTGCCCCAGAGGGTCTGGGGGGAGTGAGATCCCTTGTCCTCACCCCTGCAGAGAGTGGATCCCAGACTCCTGCTCCCAGCCCCTTGGGAATTACAGTAATTTGCTGGGGCGACAGGGTCAAAACCAGCCCAGACCTTCTGGAAGAACAAAAAGCAGAAATTGCATTAAGTAAATTAAAACTGTCTACTACTGAGCAGCTCGCTGCAGACAAGGGAGAATATGCAAAAAGCTCTGTTTGAAACCTACTAAATATTACCATGTGCTGTTTATAGGAAACAAATGGGGAAAGGCATCTGCATCAATAAACCCAACGTGGCTGGGCTTGGACTGAAGCCTTTCCACGGCTCTCGGTTATTGAATACCCGTGGCTTTCATGTGGTGCCAGCCCTGACCCCTGACACATACCACAAGTTGACTTGTGGGAATAATAGACATTCCTAGTGAGGGATTTAACCTGGCAGGAAAAGAGGAGACTTCCAGCCTCTCACGTCCCTGCGTGATATTGGAGATGACAATAGCACCAAGTCAAGGGGGGGACAGGGGACATGGGGTGGGAGCGGTGCTGGAGAGTGATGCTGTGGGACCCCGGTGCCTGGGGTGAGCCCCCCATCCAGCCCCCTGTGCCCTCACCAGCCTGAGCACCCCATGATGGCATCAGCCACAGCACCGTGTCCCAACCACATCCCACAGCAGCAGGATGCAAGAGCTTTGGTTGCTGCAGTGCCTGCAGAGGTGGAAGGAGATTTCCAGCCCTTGTCCCGCTCCTGCAGGAAAATGGGACATTGGCTGGTGTCCTGATGGAGCACACTGGCAGGAGCTGAAGGGCAATGTGTGACTCACAGGGTCCAGGGTGAGGGTTTAAAACAGCTCATGTCCCCAGCGTGGGGACAACCTGGCCACTGTTGGAAAACCTGGACAACCTGGCTGCTGCTCCTGGCTGGTGACAAGCCCCAGCCACACTCCCTACTCTTGCACCAGCCACGAGCCAGGTGGTCCCTTCTCTACTCTCCAGTGGGAAGCAGAGCTCCCAGCCCTGCTCCTGTCACCCAAAACAGGGTGGGTGACATCCCTGGGCACTGTCCAGACCCCACAATCCAGCACTTGCTGAGGGGACAGGGATGGTGCGGGGAGGGGATCCTGGATGGAACAAGAGAATCTCTCTGGGAAAGAAACGTTTCCGGGCTGGTGTCCTCATTGCTGGGGCAGCTCCCACAGCTTTCAGCCAGATGTGCTTGGCCAGGGTGCTGGGCACTCGCTGAGGCCGTGCAAAGGATGTTTCACCCACAAGGGCTCGTGCACCAGGGATGGGGCTAGCTGGCTGGGCTGGCACGGTGCCGGTGGCCCCGAGCAGGCAAGGTGTGGGTGGAGCCAGCAGGGACAGGCGGGTACCAGCCCCTCAGGGGGCTCTGGCCCCATGTCCCTAAGCACCTGCCACATCCAGCTGTGGGATACTCGGGGTGTGGGTACCACTCAGGTGCAGATCCAACTCCCCCCAGATGCCCAGCTGTGGCCAACCTGGGCGAGCATCCCCCCAGGCTTGGCACCACACAGGCACCAAATCCATGAGAACATGTTCTCTGGCTGATCATGATCTGGCGAGTTTGGGTATCTGGATGTTTTTATAACCCTTCCTGGGCCCCTGGGCTGGCTGCAACACGTGTTTGGCTACCCTGGAAGCGCAGGCAGCTGACAAAATCCTCTTGCAAGGCACGGCCATGCTGCACCCCTCTGCCCTGGCTCAAACGCAGTTTCCAAAGCTGGGAATGCCTCTGGCAGCAGCGCCGGGTCAGGGCAGCCCTTTGGCGATGCTCCTTGGCACCCGCCCTCCCGCAGCATCCCTTGCCAGGGCGAGGAAGAGGAGGAGGTGTCTGCAGTTCCTCCCTCGGGTCAGAGGACACAGGAGCAGCCCCGGCAGCGCTGCTCGGAGCCGAGCCACATTCTGGTGGCGTTTGGTATTTGGGGTGACGGGAAGGAAGCTCCATTGTTCCTCTTTTATTGTTTTGTGTTTCCTAAGCGGGATCGGCACCCTCCTCCCACGCTCTGCCCGGCTGCGGAGCGGACCCAGCCCTGTGAAAGCCAGCGCTGCGCCGGAGGCGGCTGCTGAGTCCCGGGCGAAGGGAAATGCGGGGACAGTCGTCCTTGCTCCAGCACACACAGGCCACCAGGAGCACGTGCAGGGGTGACGAGTGGCTGCGGCAGGGACAGGACTCATCTCAGTGTCCTCCTGCCCCTGCTCAGGTCCGTGCTCCCGGGTTTCCGTGGGGCTTTGTTCCTCTCTGTGGCCATTTAGGCAGCGGCAGCTCGCTCCAGCTGCAATGGCAACGGGTGATCCAGTTGCAGGGAAGGAGGGTGACATCGGCCACGCCACCATTCTCAGCCCCATGGCATGACCCAGCGCTCAGCCTGCGTGGGACAGTGCAGTTCCCAACACCTCATTCCACCTCAAACCCCGATAGTTCAAACCACAGCACCACTGTCCCAGCAGCAGCACCTCCATTCCCCTCTGGAAGCCACCCCCAGCTGCAGGTGGTGCAGGATGTGGCACGGGGACACAGTGTCCTGTGGGGCACGGGGACATAATGTCCTGGGGGGCATGAGGACACAATGTCCTGTGGGGCACGGGGACACAATGTCCTGTGGGGCACGGGGACACAGTCTCCTATGGGGCACAGGGACACAGTGTCCTGTGGGGCACGGGGACACAGTGTCCTGTGGGGCACAGGGATACAATGTCTTGTGGGGCACGGGGACACAATGTCCTGTGGGGCACGGGGACACAGTCTCCTATGGGGCACGGGGACACAGTGTCCTGTGGAGCACAGGGATACAATGTCCTGTGGGGCACGGGGACACAGTCTCCTATGGGGCACGGGGACACAGTGTCCTGTGGAGCACAGGGATACAATGTCCNCAGGATCCACCCAAAACTGCTGGAGTGCCCGTGGGATGGGAACAGCTCAGGCACTGGCTTTGCCCCATAAACACCGAAGCCATGAGCTCACTGGACACTAGGAACCCCAGGGCAGTGCTGCTCCAGCCTTCCTGAATTTCCACAGGAATATTTCCATTTTCCCAGCTGCAGCCAGGACTCTGAGAGCCCAGCATGGTGGGTTTGCCCAGAGGCAGCTCGGGAAGCTGCTGAGCAGCCTTGGCCCAAAACGAGAGCCAGAAACAGGCAGGAATTTCGATGAGAAATGTTTGTTTTCTTTTGAAATAGTTTTAATTGTGGCTTACGAATAAGGGAGCCTCTGGAATTGTCGTTCTTTCCCTGTGGTGAATGAGGGGTTTGGGGTTGAATCGCTGGCAAAAGCAGGTTTGATATAATTTTGTTACTCTATTTCTTATGGTGTAGATAAATCACACCAAGAAAAATACGATTAAAAACAGTCTACAATGATTTAGGTGGAAATGGGGAGAGAAAAAGGAAGGGAGGAAAAAGTCAGGAATGTAGGGGAGTAAGGGACACTCCCAAGCTGAGTCACCAGGCAAAGAGAGGATCCCCTTACTAAATTTAGCCTCAGATTGGATCAGTGGATTAAGTCTAAAGGATTTGCCAACACTTGATCATGACAATACCTCATTAACACAGCAACAGCAGCACTTGATTAATTGAATAATTTAACTCATACAAAATGACTCAAATGGGATTTTCTATAACCATCACTCTAATTGAATTATAAATTTAAAGTAGCAACATCTATAAGGTGCACACACAGGGACATAAAGAGCCTGCACAAAGGAACAGACCAGTGAGAAATTCCCCTCGAGTTCAGCAAAATACTCACATTGATGCATCTTCTCAATGGTGAAAGGTAGAGCCCCGTGGGATGGGGGTATCAGCCCAAGCTCTGTCATCATCATTGGTTCTCTGGGTATCACAGGCAGGATGAGCTCCAAGAGGAATTCTGCTCTGAGGGAGATCCTGGCACAGCTGCTGCAGCCCAGGAGAGCTCAAAGGGTGCCACTCAGGACCACTGGTTGCAGGGTTGTGAGATGACTGATTTCAAGCACCAGTGAATTCCCATCCTAGGCACAATCCCAACTGGTAGCTATGGGAATTTTTCTCGAAGTGTCCAATAACTAAAATATGATTCCACTCAGGCTGTTTTTCAGCAGAAAAATAAAGTCTTGAGGCTGTTTGTGAGAGAAAACAGGAGCTCCTGAGAGACCAGGAATTCTGGGAGCAGAGTGGGTTTCTGATAAGCTCAAGGGGAGCCACCTGCCCAGAAAACATTAATTAAAGCGGCGACCTAATGAGGCACGCTGTCCTTGATCCCATCCTGTCCCCCAACCACATTCCCATCCCCAACCCCATCCTGTCCCTGCCATGGCAAGTGGCTCACCACAAGCAGGACTGAACCAGATGCCTGGATGACCAGGGGTGGCTGCAGTCAAGGCTTCCAAACAGTTCAGTTAGTAGAGAAACAAGAAAACTATTTGAAAATTTCAAACCAATCCCCTCCCTGAATGAAACGAAGCCCCAGACGTTCCTTGCAGCTCCAGGATCCTGTTGGCTTCTCCCTGCCCATCACACAGACACAGGAGCTGACTCTGGGAAAGTGCTCGCCAGAACAATGTCTCTTTTTACAGCAAAAAAATATTGATTTTATTTTAATTAGTGCTAGCGCTGACATCCAAGAGCTCAGGGAGATGTTGCCAGGCACTGGGCTGGCTCTGCCCTGGGCTGTGGCTCCTTGTCCCTGTCCCATGGCAGGCACAGAGCCCCCCACAGCTGCCCGCGTGCCCCGGCTGGAGCCAGCGACTGCCCGGGGCTGGGACCAGCATTGTGGCCTCTTGCCCAAGCTCTCGGCCAGGGCTGTCACTGCTCCCCAGGCCCCGCAGCGCCGAGCCATTGCTGGGAAGGCTCTTGAGCAAGATGCCACCGAGGAGCTGGAGGGTGTTCCCTGCCAAGGGGAGAAATCCAGCGGCTTCCTCGAGCATGGAACACTGAAATGACCTGGTGGGACCTCTGCTTGCCTCGTGCTGAGGAGCCTGGAGGGGACAGAAAGGCAATGGGGCTGTCCTGGCCTCCTGCATCCCCCCAGCCTCCCCCACTCCCACATCCCCTGAGCTCCTGCACACCTTTACTCCAGGGTTCAGCATCCCTCTGTCCCACACTCCTGTATCCCCCAGGCTCCCACATCCCGGGCAGGCAGGGCACAGAGCACCGTGCTGTGGGTGCTGGCTGGCTGGGGGCTGGGGAAGCAAGCGTTAACCGGGACATTCCGGGGAGCAGAGCCCCAGGAATGAGGAAGCCAGAGCGGGTACCGTAGTGGAAAGGGCTTGGCATGGGCTGTGGAAAATGGAGGCCTAGAGAAATGTGACAGCAGGCTGGCCTGGCCGGCAGTACCACACAGGCGTAGTTAAGCCTTCAAGCCTGCCATTGTTCTCCCCTAATTATTCCCACTCCCTGAGTATTACACCCCATAATTCAGGAAAGCTGAGTAATGGAAGAAACAACAGCAATTTTAATCTCTCAGTACCGGTGGTCTCCACCAAAAAAATGCTTTCAAGAGCTCTGCGGTTGCGACTTCCTCGGTTTGGTGGGCAGTGCAGGGGAGGGGGAGCACGGCCACCAGCCTGCGGGTGCTTGGCTGAGACCAGGGCCAGCAGGGATGGCACCAGGACCTTGCTCCAGGTGATGGCAGGTTGTGGATGTTCTCACACTCCCTGGTAACAGAGAGTGTGAGAATATCCACAGGAGGTGATGGGGGAGGAACATGCTGGATGCTGGGACCATCCCCACCAGGTACCACATGAGCTCCATGCCAGCAGCTGGGCTGGCACTGGGGTGATTCCAGCTGGGGGGGGCAGCCCCTTGTCCCCTGCATGGGGGACCTGGTGTCCTTCATGGGGAGGACCAGGGCTGGGCAAGGCACTCTCACTGCTGACACTGTATCTTCTGTTCTCGGCTAAACCACACAGAACTGGGCATCAGTGTTTGGTCAAAACATGTTTTCCTTCCTGGGAACTGGCTTTCAGGAAAGGAAATTCTGAACTCCCTGGAAATGCTCTTGCTTTTTGACAAAAGCCACCGTGGGTTTGTTCCCTAAGGAGCAAGCTCTGGGTAAACACATTCCCACTCCTGCAAGGAATGAGACCAGGAGCCAGCACTGGCAGCACCAGGGTGCTCTGGAGGCCCCCATGTGGGTGGGAGGGACCCCCAGCCCTGCCTGTGCCCCTCTGCCCACTCCAACCTTCCTGGCCGAGCCCAAGCACCTGCACTGTCTTGCCAGCCCTGTTCCCGCTGTGGCTCTGAGCTTGAGTAATGTGATTGGTGGGTCAAAATGAGCCTTTGTCTGATTTAGCATCACCTGCTCATCAGATTTTGGGGAGCTGGAAGAGGAGGATGGGCAGCAGTGCCCTCAATGGGGCCAGAACTTATACACGGAGCTGGGACCAGGCATCTCTGGGGGGAAATCTCAAGGCCAGGGTGTCTGCCAGCCTTCATCTATCCTTCCATACTTCCATCCCTCCCTCCCTCCTCAGCTCTGAGATGCAGTAAAAGCATCAAAATAAGTGCAGGTCTGCCCTGTCCCAGCTTCCTGTAGGCACAACACTCACCTGCTGTAAATTACCACGACCATCTTCCCTCCTCTTGGAAGTTTTGGCAATAGCAATGCCCACTGAAATAGTGAAGTCACAGAGCTAGGCAGGGACCTGACACACCGAGGAGCCCATCAGGGTTGTGCAGGGATTGCACTGGAGCCGAGGGGACAAAGCCAGGGGATTTGAGACAGTTCAGCGTCACCTCTCAGCAGCTGCTCTGAAGTTTGGCTGCAGGGTGCTCAGGTCTCCCTTACATTTAGCAAAACAATGGGAGGTCACACCCCTCACTCCAGGTACAAGCTGGGGCAATGACCCTGCCACCCTGGGAGCCACATGACACGCCACCAGTCCTAGGGGACAGATCACCCCACTGCCACCCCTTAGGGTTGACCCTAATGACATGCAGCTCAACCCGCCGTGTCCCCGAGCGCTGCCCCTTGGCACATCCCACCGGCCCCTGAGGTGACGGAGCAGGGCAGGCGGGGTGGGACGGGGTGGCCGAAGGTGACGGTGGCGGCGGGCGCTGCGTCTGTGTGGTCTGAGCCATCTGGATGCACTTACAGCAGCACTGCAGCAACTGCGGAAAGATCAAAACTCTTCGGGCCAACCTTGATTCCCGGTGCATTTTTTGCATTTTTGAGGACTCGAGTCTATAACCTGACAGCGGGAGGGGTGTTGTCTGCACAGCCCCGGAGCTCTCCACATGGTGCTGCCAGATTCTGGGAGGGATCTGCCCCAGCACCGCTGCAAGATCCCTGGGATCCTGGGAATGACCCTGACCAAATGGTGTTGGGCTCTTTGTCCGTAGCCAGCACTCAGAGCAGGCACTGCTTCTGCTTCTGCTGCTCAAATCCCTGAGCAGGGCCCTGAAGAGCCCCTGCTGCACCCCAGGGCTCCTGCTCACAGTGACAGGAGGGGGCATTCCAGGTGTCCCCATCCCTGGGGGCAGGCGAGGTGCCAAGAAGCAAATGGCACCCACACCTGGCCTAGGGAAGGACATGGTCCCATCCATCCCCACCTCCCTCCTGGGGCTTCCCATCCCCTTTGAAGCTCAGATGGGGAAACTTGTTCCAGCACCCAACATGGGGCATAAAGGATTTGAGATTGTGACAGCTTTGGTTGGCTTGTGCTGTGCTGCTGTCACCTCACTGCTGTGCCTGGGAACATCCTGGTGACAGCCATGGCTGGGCACTGCTGCTGTACTGGACACACTGGAGCTCCACTGTCACCCCTGAAACAGAGGATCCCCTGCAGCCTGTGGTGACCATGGTGAGGCAGGCTGTGTCCCTGCAGCCCGTGGCACTGCAGCAGTGTGGCAGCGTGGCCCTGAACAGCAGCTCCTCTGAGAGGTGGCAGCCCTGGTAATTAATCATTAGCTCAGCCCTTATGCCCCTCCAGGGCAATGGAGAGGGCACAGGGAAGGAAGAGGGGGCACAGGGGTGTCAGAGGGGGCATAGGGGTGTCAGAGGGGGCACAGGGGAGGTGGGTCCTGCTCCCATGCCAGTCCTGCCCATGCTGACTGACTGGTTCAGTCATTAGCAGGAGTGGGGCCGTTTGGCTTTTCCCTTCTCCTCCTGGAAAGGGGCCACTTACTGTTTTACAACTAAAATAACAAATTATTTCATAGAGGCTGGAGCTGCCGGGAGCTCCTGGGCCATGGTGCTGCACTGAGGCAGGCACAGGCCCCCAGGCCCCCTCCCTGGTGCTGGCACAAGCCATGTCCCAGTGTCCCCAAAATGGGACCACGTGGAGCACACAGCTCCCACCAGCATGGGCAAAGGGGGCACAAGGGATGGAGAACAAGAAAAGGGAGCAGCAGGGCAACATCTGGCATGTCCCCATGATTGTCTGTCCCTGGTGATGCTCATCCCTCCATGGGGACACCATCTCTGGTGGTGCCCAGGGACCCTCTGCCCTGCATTCAGGTCCCCAGGGGGAACATGCTCTGTGCAGTGCTGGGGCTGCAGCAGCCCCAGCCCCCCAGGATGGCATCTGCATCCTGTGGCAATGCCACATCCCAAGGACTTGTCTTCCTCTGGGAAAGGGATGCTGAACTGTGCCCCAGCTTCCTCTGCCAGGGAAGGTGATGGGAACCAGCCCTGGTGCCTGCTCCCTGCCCTCCCCTCTGGCACTGCTCACGCACTGTCTGGCCCTGCAGACGGATCTCAGGGTGCCACAGGACCCCTGAGATAAACAGGGCCCCCCACGCCTCCTCCCCAGGGCAACCTGCTGACAGCCCCAACAATGGTGCAGCTGATAAAACCCTACAGCCACACGTACCCTTCCCTGTCCGTGCCCACTGTGGTCCCAGTGCCAGCCTGGTGCTGGGGGATGGATGGGGCTGGAGGAGCTGAGCTGGGGGTGCCAGGAGTCTGGAGCCTGCCAAGACCTGGGCTGGTATCTCTGCTCTGCCAGCCTGACCTCCTTAGGGAATGACCCCCATAAAATGAAGCAGCAGCTGTTTGGTGGATAATAAAATGTTTTGGGTTTTTTTTTTTCTGTTTTACAACTAGTTTACTGCCTAAACGTTTCAGCAGCTCAGAAGAGCACCAGGGCAGCAAACTTCCTCTGTGTGCAGCTCCCAGACAGGCTGCAGGACCCTGCCCTCATCCCATGGGATGGCTCCCCAGTACTCATGGGACACCCACCCCAGCCACCAGTGCAGGAATGGCACAGGGAGGAAGGATACAAACTGGGAGGGTGACAGCAGCTGGGCGAGCCTGCTCCTGACCGCCCCTTTTTTGAACCACCTCCTTTCAGAGATAGCTGGGTGCTGTGGGGTCACCCCAGCTCCGGATTGGAGCAGCCCCCAGGACCCAGGGACTCCATTCATCCACCAGCTCTGGAGGCAGATTTAGTAGCTCATAGCCAGGGGTGTTTATGGTGGGCTGGAATGTGCGTCCCCAGCACGTGATGAATTTACAACGTGCCAACGAGTGGATTTATTCCAACCCCACTGCCAGTGAATTAATCACAGCAGCCACGGGAAGGCTGGAGGTGCAGGTGGGGAGAGACGCCCGGAGAGGGGGGTGGTGGGGGCACATGGGGGCATCACAGGGACGGTCCTGGGTCCTGCCTCTGGCTGTGTTGAGCTGCGATGAGCTCCGCGGCTGCCGCATCCCCTCCAGCACTCCCGGGAAGGGCCAGCAGCCTCCAGGGCTGCCCTGGGGAGAGATTTAAACTTCAGCTTCCAATTCCGCGTGCCGTTTCCAAACAGAGGTCCAGGGGCCATCGGCTACCACCTGGGCCGGTGCTCTGCAGACAAGGGAGCCCTGGAAACCGTAGGTGAGTGCAGTTTTTCCATGCGTATGTATATAGGAGCAGAGTCAGCTGCCAAAGTAAATACAACCCTTCCCTTTCCAAAAATGTCCTCCAGGAATTGTAAAGGATCCTGGAGCAAGAATTCTGTCTCAGATGCTTTTTGCTTTCTATTGGGGGAAGTGTATAAACTCGCTCTGATTCAGCCCAAGCAAAGGCAACGTGAGAGTGCTTTTTCATGGCATGCACCAAAGGTGCTGGGAGCTGGAGCCACCATGTGTACCCCGGGCAGGGCTCACGCAGGAAAACAATCCCAGTAAAGAGCTTTACAGCCACCGAGGAATGTGGAACCTCCACCAGCCCGGCCGAGCCTTGCAAAGCTAATTGCTTTGGGATTTGCTCTTTGGGGGGGTTGAGTCTCCATGGTTGCTGCCTCAAAGGGTCCCAGCTGCCCTTGCGGTTCATTAGGATGCTGAGCGGGGAACTGGAGATGCTTTTAGGAGGCTGCAGCGGTTGTGGGGTAAGGGAAGGAGCCCTGCGGTTCCCAGCTGCAGCCCTGCCTTCTCCCGTTACAGCCGGGGACCCTTCCTGCCCCGGCAGGGTCTGCGACGGGAGCCAGAGGTGGCAGTGGTGGCCCCACAGCTGCTGAGGCGGGCGCTGTCCCTGACCCCAGCGGGACTATTCCCTTCAATCTGACCCAGTGGGACCCATCCCGGGCTGATTCCTCAGGAAGAAACACAGGGGTGTTTTCTGAGGCCGATGCATCCTCGTGTCTCCCAGGGTAAGGGCTGCAGTGGCTGATGGTGGCGTGGTGCTGCACCCGCGGCCACCGCAGCCCGTCCCCCCAGGCCCCGGCTGCTCGCGTGTTTTCTTAACTGATCTTTTCTTGCTCATTTAAGTGACTTTGGAAAATGGGATTTTGGCTCTTAAATCGTTCAGGGGCTTTTGAAAATTTGACTCTAAATACTTTCCGAAGTGCATTTGTATGAAGTAATTCTCTCCAACCTCCCACAGTGGTAGTCAGATTGCATTTAATCCATCACTGAATGTTCCCGAAGGCTGGGATCTGGCACCATGCTCCACACGGAGCCGTGGCTCGCCCCGCACTGTGCCGACACCACTGCTCCCTGCCCGGTGTCCTCCTGCCCAGGCCACCTCTCACCTGCATGTCACTGCTGGCACAGCCAGGGCGATGCCCCCAGCCCCTTGTCTTCCCTTGTCACCCCGTGCCAGTACCCTGAGCAGGCCCAGCAGCACACCCCAGCTCTGCTCAGCACTGCCAGCCCTGGCCCCCTCCCACCCCCCCCCATGGCACATTTTCCCACTGAGCACCAAGGGCTGTTTTTTCTGAGCACAATTATCCGTCTTTGTGGAAACATGGAAACGATATTCCAATGCACAGGGCTGATTCGATTATGTCCGTGACCCACCGAAATTAAGTTAAGGCATTTTTGAGCCCTAGATTGAATTATGTCTCCTCCCTCTCTCTTGTTCCTCCTGTGTGGAGCAGCTGGATGGCTGGGACGGGGATTTTGGGAGGCAGTGAGCCTGGGAGCCTGAGGTGCAGCAGTGCCCAGGGCTGCTGTGGCACTGGAGCTCTCACTGGTTCACGTGTGGCCCCAGCAGGGCCAGCGCAATGCTGGGGACACTGTGGAGCCCTGGCACAGCAGTGGGGGCAGAGCTGCCAGGAGATACAGGCAGCAGAGCCACTAAATCCCACTCTAAGCCTGGCTTCCCTCTCCCACTGGGAAGGAGAGCCATCAGCAGTGGCTCAGCACAGTGCTGAGAGGTATCAGTGGTTTAGCTCAAATAAACAAATTTTAAGTAGGATGAGTTACTCAGAGTTATGGCACTGGCTGAGCTGGGATGTTGTTCTCTTTCCTTGCTCAGCACGAGGAGCTGGGATTGCTGCAGCCTCAGCTGCAGATGTGAGCTCACACCTGGATACCTTTTGGACTGGAATAGAGTTAATTTCATAGTAATTTTCCCAACAGCTGGTACAGAATTGGCTTTTGCCTTTTGTATAAGAATATTGATAACACACTGATGGGTCGGGTGTTGCTTGGTAATGTTTATTTAAGTCCTACATATTTTTCAGCTCCATGTTCTCTGCCAGTGAGCAGGTGCACCAACACCCAAACCAGAGGATCAGGGGGCTGCAGTCAGAAGCAGCTGTAACTCCAGAAGATATAAGAGAAAAGAAAGAACCCAGTGAGGGGTTAGAAGACCCCAGAGCAAAAATGACCATGGCTGGGCAGCAGGAAGAAGCTAGGAGCAGCCAGAGTGGCACAGCACAGCCAAGGTGGCATGGCCAGGGTGCCATGGCTGCACCCCAGGCTCCATCCTGGGGAGGAACAAGCCAGCACAGGAGCGATGACAGGCAGCAGAGGCCGGCACGGAGCAAGGCTGCAGCCGATGGTTTGCTCTGTGGGACAGAGGAATGTCTGTGCTGGCAAATGAGCCTCCGAGCAGAGGAAATGCTTTGCCAGTGAGAGCTCTGGTTAAACAAGGCTGGTTCACTTCTGCAGGAGCTGCTGTGCCAATGGAGGCCCCTCCACCTCTGCCCTGTGCCCGGGTGCTGCAGGTGGGACAAGGGCGTGGGCAGGAGAGCTGATATTGCTGGAACACTGTGGTCATGGTGCTGAGGTGGTGGCAGAGCAGTTGCTGCCAGCAGCCATCCCGCTGGGGCTGTGGTCCCGAGCAGAGAAGTCACCACGTGCCCTGGTTCAGCCGGGCTCAGCCCTGGCCTGGAGCAGCCTTGGGGCTGCTCTGAGCTGCCCACCGTGGGGACTGTGGTAAAGGAGCAGCTGCGGGTGGACCCCAAACCCTGCCTGCTCAGGGCATGGAGGGGACCCCAGCCCCATCCACCCGCGCAGGGCACAGCACATCAGCATTCCTGGGAGCAGGGTCCGGCCCCACGGCGGCTGCTCTCCGGGGGAAGGCATTGAGGGGGGATTAGCTGTCTGATGCCCCCCTTGCTCAGGCGCTTAATACAGAAAACAAACACCCTTGTGCACCCAGCGGCCTCCATCCCGACGGGCTTTCTCCGTGCCCGTTGCCTGAGCAACCCTAATCTGCCTCCCGGGGCACACCGGGGCCCCGCACCCCCGCGCCCGTGCACCCCGGCAGCTGCGGCAGCGCCGGCGGTGTCCCGGCTGTGCCTGGCACGCGGCTGCCAGCGGGACGCCACGGCTCCTCCGTCCTGGGCATGGGCAGCACACGGTGCCAGGGAAAGGCAGGAGGTGGGGGCTGCAGGCACCCCGCTCTCCTGGGACTGGGGCACCTCTGTCCTGGTGTGTGGTTTAAAACTGTGCCAAGACACGAGGCAGCAGGAGCCGGCTGCACTGGTACCACGTTTCCAAAATGTTCTGCCCAGGGCAGCAGAGTTTTCAGGGTGGTGAAGTTCTTCCACCACAGAAATAGGGGTCATCTCCTGCTGCAGCTCTATGTCCACAGAGGAAGTGGGCGATGGTTTTGGGTGAGCATTGGGGCAACGCTGCTCCAGCCCTGGGCCAAGAAGGGGAAAGAATGTTGGACCCCATTGCGCCCCATCCCAGGGGCAGGCAGCACGCAGTCCTGGGGGCTCTGCAGATGGAGGGGGCTCTTTTCCCACCCTCTGGCTGCTATTGCTGGCATCAGCATCCCCGGGGCACAGGGCATCCCTGCTCTGGGAAAGGCAGGCGGGTCTGGGGGGGCCGTGCCCACGGGCCCCTTGTCCCGTATGGGGTGGCGAGGNGGGGGGAGGAGGGGCGGGGGGGGCGGGGGTAGGGGCCGCGCTCTCGGGGGGTGCGGTGCGCGCAGTCTCCCTCCTGTGCCGGAGGAACGAGAGCGCGGCCGGGCTGGGACCGCCAAGGGGAGAGAGGAAAAAAGAGGAAAAAGAGAGAAATNAGGTAAGGTCCGCGCCGCTCCGCCGGGATGGGGTCAGGGCTCCGCCGCTCCCGGTCCCGCTCCTGGTCCCGCTCGCCCGCGCATCCTGCGGGTTGCGCCGGGCTCGGGCGGGAGTTGATCCCGTGGATTTCCCAGTCACGAGTCCCGCTGTTCTGGTGCCTTTTCCCCGAGGAACACCGCAGGACGCTCCAGCCATCCCTCCTCAGGCAGGTCTGAGCCCGCTTTCCTCTACTTTACTTTTTCTCATCCTTTCTCCTTCCTCTGACCCACCTCGGTCACGTCCCGTTCCCGGGGAATCCTCCCCAGAGCCTCTGCCATCTCCCAGTGCCCAGATCTTTCTTTCTGCTGTTAGGAAATGTGTTTGTGAGAACAAAAGTGTTTTGGGGAAAGTGCCGTGACCTTTGGGACAGCGACTGCTGGCACTCACTGCTCCAGCCCTGCCTGGAGTGTTGTCCCCTCCCGCAGCTCCCAACTTCTGCACCCGGGTACCGGCACCATTCCCGGGTACTGGCACTGTGGTGATTCCACAAAAACCTTGGGAAACACAAGGTGCTTATTTTTTTAAGAGTGTTGCTGTTAATTGGCTGCTGAGCTACCAGGTCCTCCAGCTTTGAACATTCCCAATAAGCCAGGAAAGATCCCCCCCTGTACGGTAGCCCCAGGCCAGGCAATAACCTACCGGAGATATTTCTCATCTATGGGCAGCTTTGCTATAAGGAACATGTTTAATAAATCATAAGGCCGGTGAATTCCTGGGATTTTTATTGCTTCTGTAAAAATGCAGTTCTGATCCGTCTGCGAGGGATACTGGGAAACAAAGCAGCTCCTTTCAGAGCCGGATCCTACGAATTTAGGACACAGACCTGGCAGCAGGGCTGGTGGCTGCGAGCCCCCTGGGCAGGGGCAGTGTCGTGGTGGGGCACAGGGGCTGTCCTGTCCCTGCTCTTTTAGGGACCAATGTAACCCAGGTGCCTGAAGCCCCATCTTGGCTTTCCTCACTCCGCTGGGGCTCTGGACACAACCGCATGAGTGGAGCCGAGGCAGCGATGCCAGGGGAAACATCACAGCTGGAAACACAGCAGGGCTGCACCAGGATTCCAGTTACATTTTTCCTCCTTGCCCTGTTGCCCAGAGGGAAAAGAAGCAGCAAAACCCAAACTGCTAAAAAACGGGAGAGGTTCTTTCAGGAAGACTCGCCTGGTTTCCGTCAGCCCAGCTGACCCGATCTCCCAGCAGTGGGGCGGTGGATTGTCCCAGGTCCCAGCTTGGGCAGAGGAATGGCAATAAAGCAATTTTCTTTGCCTGTTCCAATCTGAAAACTGGAGTTTAGAAGCAGGAGCAGAGCCGAAACGCAAACAGCACACAGAGATGTGAATCCAGCAGCTGTCAGGGGCTCATTAGGATTTCAGAAACCACGACTGCTGTGGCCAGGGCAGTTGGTTGTGGCTTGAAATAGGTGGTGGAGGCTCTGCCCCACTGCACTGGGCCAAACTGAGAGGCCAGGCTGCCCTTGTCCAAGGAGGCAGCAGTTTGGTTATCGGGATTTGTCCCGTCTCCTGCCATGCCTTTGTTTTAGGCTGTGCACAGCCTGGCCACAGAGGCGGGGAGGGAGCGTTTCTTTGTACAGGGAAGCATTTAAATTCTTTGCAGTGATTCATATATTCCATTCATATGAAACACAGTCCTGCCGAGTGTGAATGGGGACTGCGGGGGGATTTTTTTAAGGCAATAAGCCCTAGAAGTGTCAAAAGTTATTCACACCTTGGTGAAATCAAGGATATTTCTGTCCGTGGCTCTTGGCAGGGGCTCAGCACAGCTCGCCTTGCCTTGGGTTTTCAGTTTCCCACTTGGATACGGAGCAGAGGGAGCATAGGGGCTCCCATTCCCTGTGCCCAGTGCTGGAGGATTTCCTGGTGCCAGAGGGGCCTGGCATGGGCTGTGCCTGGGGGTCGTGCCTCAGACTCGCCAGGGTCACACGCCCAGAAAGCCCCAGGGCTGGTGAGCAGCCACCTCTCAGTGACCCCATGGCTGGGTGAGGTGCTGTCCCTCGAGTGATGGTCACCAAGGCTGTGACCATAGCTACAGACCAGCTGTCCCCATCGGGGCAGAGCCTGCCCTGTTTGCCCTCAGCACAGGGCACAGGAACAGCCCAGGCAGGGGCCTTTTTGGTGGGTGCTGTGACCTTGGTGAGAGACTTCTGGGGTCAGGCTGCTCTAGGGGTCACTGACCTGCTCTAGGGGGCTGCCAAGTCCCTGTTGAGGAGCGCTAGTTTGGGGGCAATCAAGTGAAGTGGCTGGGGCCGAGATATGGGGGCATCACCCCAATGCCACAAGGCGCCCCAGGTGTGGGGGCAGCACCCACGGGGAGCTCTCGCCTCTGCTGGCTGCTCTAGGATGCTTTGAACCACCATAAATCCTCTCCGAAGGAACTGAGAAGACAGTTTTATGGCTGCTGGGGAGGCAGATTAGCAGGGTGTTGTTTTCAGTGCTGATCCATCACGGGACGCCGGCGCTGCGTGGTGCATCCAAGCGCTCGGCTGCTGGCGGGCGGTGCAGCCTCTCCCGGGAAGGTGGAGATGAAACCACCTGGTTTTAATGCTCTGTCTGCTCTCTGGATCTGTGATGTGAGGGACAAAACCTCCTCCACGGGCCCTGGGTGCCATGGCAGGCAGTAGCCGGGCTCCTCACACTCCAAGGTAACGGCGGATCAAGGGGATTTGGGCAGTGGCACCTGCAAAAGGCATTAATCCGGTGGGGAGGGCGTGGGGCTGGTCTCGTCTGTCCCCACACACCCCTCTCTCATTGTCTCCTATTTCGTCTTACCCACAGCCCAGGAAGGAGCAGAGTCTCCATTCCTCTGCACTAAAGAAAATATCTGTGACAATAAAATCTCATAGCTCAGAAGAGGGAGGGATAAAAAGACACCAAATTGCATTTGTCTTCTCTCAGTTTCTCAATCCCACCTTTTTCCCTCTGGGAGAGGGTGCAGGCCATCGACTCTGTTGGGCATGTGCTAGACTCTGAGCATCCCCAGTCCCCCATGCACTTTGTCACAGCTAATTAGAGAGGGTAATTAACTGACTTAACAAAGGTGGGCAGAGGAGGGAAATTGACACATGCCCATTCCCTCTTTTGCACTCAGGGGTTCCCTGTGCTGGACATTTGGGGAGCAGGGCAGGGTGCTGCTGGAACCTGGCAGTGTCCTGCAATAATCCAGTAGAATTGGGACCCTCAGGGTGGCTGGTGAGGCAGGGGTGACACCCCAGACCACTGTCCCCCCAGCTCTCCCCTCCTGCTCAGGGCTCAGCTGCACATTGCTTCCCTGCGTTGGCGACTTGGACGCCGGCACAGACATAATAAACCGCTTTTCCTTTTCCCCTGTCACCGGAGCCGTTCCTGAGTCACATCCCTGACTGCCTGGCTCTTCCCCAGGGCTGTCTGCTCTGGCTGCATAACCCTGCACATCAGCTGCAGACTTCAAAGCAATGGGATCCATCCCGGCCGGGAAGGGCTGGAGGGATGGCAGCGCTCCGGGGAACATCTGCACGGGGCTGGGGGGGCACAGGGGCTGGTGCAGCTGGTGGGATGTGATGTTGTGCTCCCCAAAAGCCTGGCTCACCCCTGGGCACTGCTTGTCTGCTGTCAGACTCTGTCAAAGAGCTGCAGGAGCTGGACTCTTCACCAAAGCCACATCTTGCCCTGTTCTCCCATGTTCTTGCAGGAGCATCCCAGGAGCAGGGATCCCATGGCTCCTGTTGGTTGCTGCCCCCCTGCAGCGCTCCCGAGCTTGGCTGGGGGCTGCAGGTGGGAGATGGGTCCTACTAAAACTATGATCAGATTAAAGAGGAGCCAAAGGTGGCAGTGTGAGGGTGTCTGCTGTCCCCTCAGCCCAGTGGCCATAGAGTTCTCCCATGGCCTCTGGCCCCAGTGTCAGCTGAGTTCATGGAGCAAAGCTCCAGATCACAGGCAGCAATTGCAGCCAAAATCTGCAGAGCAGCCAGGTCTGGTCTCTGTGACCTTCCCTGGGGCCGAGCCTGTCCCACTGGCCCATCTGGAGATGTTTGTCCTCAGAGGCTCTTCCAGGTGCCTCCATCCAGGACAGAGCTTGGCAGGGAGCAGTCAGGGAGAAGGACAATGACTTCAATGTCCACCTGCTGTGGATGCAGTGGCCGATGCAATGCCTTGCCTAACTTGGCTGTTTTGCACCAAAAACCTGAGTCCTTATTTCTTGCAGCACTCCCAGCCCAAGTTCTGCCTTCCCCAGGCAGGATGTGGCCCCAGAAATTGCCCCAAACCAGCAGATTTCTGCAAACCTGTTGCACACGGGAGCAGCCTGGCAATGCTGGACCCCTGGGACCTTGCAGTGCTCCTGTGCCTGCCCCACAGAGCTCTGGCTGTTGCTGAGAGCCTCTTTATTGTTCTGGTGGAGGGTTTTGTTTCACTGCTGCCTTCCAAGTTCCCAGGGATCTAAATTCTAAAGCAGGGTCTTGTAAAGAGCCCTGTCCAGATGGGCGAGATGATATTGCCATATCAGATGAGAACTATCCCTGTCTTTATCCACAGACAATGCAGCAGTGGGAGCAAACAAGGATAGAGCCTTTCTTTGGAGGCACATTAGCCAAATAAGAGCCTTCACTTTGTTTTGTGCCGAAACCTAAGGCCTTGAGGCCAGACCACCTCGGGGAATTGCCCCCATCCCTGCAGCCACGTGAGGATTTACCCCTTCCCCCATGCTGATTTTCCTGGCAAGGCTGGGCAGGGCAGGGCAGCAGGTCCTGCCCATCTCATTGCTGGGGTGTTCCCTGTCCTGTCCCCGCTGTCAGAGCAGTGTCCATGCCCCCAGGGCTGGGAAGGTCTCAGCAGTGCTGCAGGGACTGGGCAGCACTCAGGCCTCTTCTGTTCTTGGGTACCGACAGAAGGTGGAAGATGCTTTGGTTGTGCCCCATCATTGTGGGACAGTTGAACCCACTCAGACAAGAGTTGGGGCTGTCCAGAGCAGCCAAGGCTGCTCCGTGCCCTCACTTGTGGTGATGCACAAACCCTGCGGCCAATTCACCTGCTTTCAGATTTCATTACAAGACCCAGAATTCAGCCCAGGTTTGTTTTAAGAAGTTACCAGAGGCTCAGAGAGCCTGGGACTGATTTATGGCTTCCCATCAAAGTCATGTGGTTTCACCACGAAACTTGGAAGCTCTGGCTGCATTTTTCCTTTGGAGATTTTGGCTTCGCTCCAGGGCCGGGAGTGTGAATCCAGGGTGTGCATCAGGGCTGGAGCGTTCGGGTGCTGCGACTGAAATGGAGGAGATACAGATCACCACAAGGAGAATATTTAATGTCAGGACAACACAGCCGTGGTTCTCAGGGAAGCACCGATAAGGCGGCGGGAGGCTTGGCACGGCACAGAGCTGCAGCAGGTCCTTTGCTCTCACTGCAGCTTTCATTTCAACACTCAGCACTTATCACCCTCACATCCTGCTCCGAGTCAGCGGCCAGAGCAGCATCTCCCGAGCTGCTGTGCCCAGGCAGGCTGGGAAGTTCCACTGCCCTCCCTGAAGCCCTGCTCTGCACTCATAGGGTGAGCTGCCGGTGCCCACTGGGGTTAAATATGTGGGCTTTTGCCAGAGAAGCATATTTCCAGACTCAAACATGCATTGTCAATGACTGCAGAAAGGTATTTCTCACTGCTCCATGTGCTGTGAGCCAGCGGACAAGAACAAGACGACTTTTATTGCTATTTCTTCATATTTCCTGATATTGCCAGTCTGGCACTCACAACCCACAGGCAGATCCTGACCTGGGCCTGGGTTTGGATTACAGAGGTGATAACTTTGTCTTTCCTTTGCCTTTCATTTCAGATGCTTTGGGCTCTGTAGTTTCATTTCAGATGCTTTGGGCTGAGCTGATAACCCTGGAGGGAAGAGGCCACAACCCCAGGGTGGGCAGCCTGGGTCAAGGGCAGACCCCAAATCAGGCCCATGCCCAGGCACTGCAGGCACACAGAATCATTAAGGTTGGGAAAGCCCTTCAAGATCATCAAGTCCAACCTTTAACCAAACACCCAATGCCCACTAAACCATGCTGTGAAGTGCCACATCTGTTTTTTGAACGCTTCCAAGGATTCTGACTTGATCACATCCCTGGGGAGTCTGTTCCACAGTTGGAGCCAGGCCAACCCCCTGCCCCTCACAGTGGCTCAAGGACCCCAAAGCCCAGTGATAGCCATGGGCCCACAGATTTCTGAGGGTCACATTGTGGGGGTCTCAGCATCTGGCTCACGGCAGTGCACGAACAGAGGAAAAGAGCTTTGTGTTACATAAATAACAAGGTCAGGGCCCTGCGAGCTGCTCCTGCTGCGCGCGAGCGCCGCGTCCTGCTGAGCATCCCCCGGCGCGGGGGCCAGCGGGACAGCAGAGTCGCTTCAGGGCTTGGGTGCCTTTATGGTTTTAATTTAGTGGCTTTTTAAAGTCAAGATGAAAGGGAGAGCCGGGCAGGGCCGCAGCAGTTCCCCTGTCTGCATCCAAAGGAAGCTGGTGGGGCCATGCTGAGCACCAGTGGCTCCGTGCCCGCTTCCCGATCCTCTGCTTGCTCCTTCCCACCGCCGGCACAGACACGTCCGTGCCACGAACGGGCCTGTCCGTGCCAAAACTGTGCTGTGCTAGGAAATGTCAGCTCATTTGGCAGTAGGAGATGATCCCTCAAGGCCTGGTGTAGGACACTCAGGTGTCCGGCACTGCTCCAACAGCCCGGCACAGTTGGTGCTGATGGTCTTTTCCAGTACACCTCCCATAGGCATTCATTAAAGACCACACCTGATGTCATTGCCAACATCAGCTACGGGCCAGGACAAGACCCCAGTGCTCCTCGAGCAGCCATAAATTGAGCTGTACAAGGAGTCTGTAATTATTTTATGCCAAGCCTGGTATTTTCCTCCCCCCAGGGAGGCACTAGAGCGAACAAGAGCAGGCCTGTGCCAAACCATGCCCAGGCAGTGCTTTTATGAAATCTTGGGTTCGTCAGAATTAATTTCATTTAAAACATTCTTCTCGTTTTTCATAAAGCACAGCAAATCCGTGGTACTTAGGGCAGGAATGCAGCCAGAGCGCTGCCGGGCAGGCAGCGAGTCACCCGCGGCAGATGGGCGGTGACGGCGGGGTTGCCCGCGGCCCGGAGCTGCGCTGGCCTCGGCTTCCTGGGGACATCCACCTGGGAAGAGATGCTGGAGTGACCGTCTGGGAAACAGCCAGGCATGGGGCTCCAGCAGTCCTATCCCATCCTGTGCCCGCAGGGGATGTGGGAGTCCAGGTGTGTTTGTCCCCAGGCTGTGGCTGTGGCCATGACCGTTCCCATCCCGGTGCTGTCCCTGCATGTGTGGGATGGGGCATCACTTGCTGAGTCTGCTTGAGTCTGGTAGCAGCTGGCCCAGAGGTGGAACCTGGTCCAAAACCTGAGCAAAACTGCTCAGATTGCCAATAATTCAAGTGATTTCTGGGGCTGGGGGGCTGAAGCACTGTGGGGACAAGGGTTGGGAGCTGGTGCTTCTGCCCTGCATAAGAAGGTATGAATACGAGCCATGGGAGAAGCAAACCTCTGTCCACTACTGTGGGGCATGGCAGGGGCATCTTCCCAAAGGCAGGACCTCTGCAGGGTTGCTGCTGGAGGGCTCTTGGCTTGGGATGGAGTTTAGTCCCAAGTGGAGAAATAGCTCAAAAATCCCATAATCCTGGAGACCTGACCCTCTGGGAAGGGGTGTAAGTCCCCTCCCTTCAACCTTCCCCTTCTTGCAGCCTGCCAAGACAGGACCCAGCGGAGCATCTGAGCCACTTGTGTCCTCTTAGGATGCAAACAGGAGCTTGTGACCTTGGGTGACCCTGGAGCAATGAGAGGAGACACGGGACATCCCTGTGGGAGTTAGAAACCAGAGGGAGCCAATGGGTCTGTCCAGCTAGTCCTGCTGCAGGCTGGGATCATCCCTGCCATGCTGGGAACCTTGTTTGCTCCAAACTTCCACCTCCTAGTGGGTCAGTGGGCTGGCAGGGGTGAGTAGGGGGATTAGAGGGTTTAGCAGGTGTCAACCCTCATCTTTCATCCTGCTGCAAGGAAATCCATGGCTTCGTCTTCCCCGTTCCTGCACAAGTCCTGCCCTTTCCCTCTATGTGTTCACTGCTAACTGGGATGGACTGGGAGATGGAACAGCACTGGGGTCTGCACCATGGCCAGAGCCCTCCGAGCACCAGCCAGCTCAGTTTTGGTGGATGGCACCCCAGAGGAGTGCTCAGCAGCTCCAGCACTGCATGGCACAGCCAGGTGCCCGGCTGATGGCATTTGCCAACCGCAGGGTGGGGTTGATCCCCAGTTTGCCATGGAGCGTGAGAGCACAGGGCTGGGTGTGCTGTTTATTTTGGTTAAATTGAGTTTTCTCTGGGAGATTGGGGGGCGCAGGGGGCCTCCAGACAAGGGGCTTTTGTGAGCTGAGCTGCAAGCCGATCCCCTTTTGTGGTTTTGCTTTTTTGGATGATACAATTTGTTATTCCAAGAACTACCCAGCAAATGGACCCCATTAGCCAAGTCCCCAGAGCAGCTGGAGCTGGAGCTGGCACTTGCAGTGCCTTTGTCTGCATCCACCTTGGGCCCAATAGGAGCACTGGGGCCATGGCACTGCTTTGCCCCTGGATGGTGCTTGGGGGAGATGGGGGCAGGCAGGAGCTGCTGTCCCTCCTTGCTGGCTGTGCTGACAGGGCATCTTATGGGATTAGCCTGGGCTGGGACCATCAGAAAGCACTGGGTTTGTTGAATTCCCTGTCACACTCATGTCCCTGGCACACACTGACAATAACCCAGTTGTTGCCACGCTGCTGGGGGCTGGAGCCGGTGCTGGGGCAATCCATCCAGGGGCAGCCCTTTTGGCCCCTCACACAGGGCTGGACCTCACCCTCACGCTTGATGGGAGCTGTGGGAATTCACATCCCTCTCTGCCTTTGGGCACGAGCAGCATCCCCTGCGCTGGGGGCAGCGTTTGGGATCCCACTGGCATCTCCCCACCTGCTCCAAAGGGCCCCTGCACAGCCAGCACACGAGGGGCAGCTGCGTGAATGCCATGGCAGCCTGTGCTGCTGGAGCCTGGCCCCGGGGCCGTGGTGCCAGGGCACGGCCATCTCTGGCCACCAGGGCCGGGCGGTCCAGCCGGAGCAGCCTTGGCCCGCCCGGCGCTGCCTCCCGCTGTGCAGGGATGCTGCTGGCTCTGTTTGTCTTGGCTCCCATGGGCTTTTTTCTGCATGTGAGAGGCTGGAGCTGCGCAGGAGCCAGTAGGTTTATAAATAAAAGCGTTGGACACCTCTCTGGGTGGTGCTGAAAGCTCCTGAATTAGCCCCACCGCCCTGACACAGGGCATGTGGCTGCTGCACTCGGGAGACACCCGGGGCTCTCCCCGCTTCCCGACCCCGTCCTGGCCGCTCTTGCACAGCGCCCGTGTCCCCCTCCCCAGCCCCGCTTGCCCCACCACTCCTGAAGTGCTGGGACACACTGCCCTGGCCAGCTGGGATGTATCCCTGCTCCCACCAACCCCCTAACGGGACGTGTTGCCCAGACCTGGCTGCCCCACAGCGAGTGGGGGTGTCCAAAGCGGGCAGCAGACACCAGCCATGCCCGGAGATGAGTTTGCCACAGGGGCTGGGTGCGGGAGCATCCTTAGGGCACGCTGTGTGCTGGCACCGCAGAGGGCACATTGCCTGCCGCCAAGTGGCCCCTTGGCCATCTCCGCTTGCTGAAGAACCGGGAGGACAGTGCTGGCCTTACCACTTCACCTCCCGCACACCGCGGTGGCCACACCGCGGTGGCGCTGGGCTGGTGCGGGCAGGAGTGGCCGGAGGCCGTGGGACACTGGCCTTGCACGGAATTTGCTTTCCGTTGGCTCATCAGGGCCATGGTCCGGCGCTGGCAGAGCCCAGCGGGGGCCGTGGGAAGGGGCAGCCGTAACTTCCCAACAAAAGGAGCCCGGCAGCGGGCAGGAGACGGTGCCGGGAGCCAAGCGCAGGGGCAGGACCCCGGCCAGGGCTCCGAGGAGCAGCCGCCTCCGCTCCCCGCTGCCCGCAGCCCGCCGGGGGATGGAGGCGGCCGCAGCCCCCGGTGCCTCCCTTGGGGGCAAAGGGCAGCGCAGATGGGGGGTTCCTGGCGCCCAGCCCCGACCACAGCCCTCCTCCCACCGCGCCCCCGCCATTCCACCCAGGGCCTGACATTTCAACGTGCCGAGCCTTCGGAAAACAGCATTTTAATGCTCTTGCTGTAAAAGCGGTGGAAAATGTCCGTGGGCTTGTGCAGGAAGGCTCCCGGGAGCCGGCCACGCCGTGGGCGTGCCGGGCGCTGGCTGAGCCCTGCCAGGGCAGCTGGGATGGGGTGGGATCCTGTGGAGCCCCACGTCTCTCTGAGACACCCCTGCAATCGCAGCCAGCTCTGCTTATCCCCGTGATTTCTGTAGCAGGGGTGAGGCTGGTGCTGCCTGTCCCAGGTGGGTTCTGCAGCCACTCGGGGCACGGAAGGGACTGTCCCCTCACCCTCCCTGGGCATTGCCTCCTGCCATCCCTGCCACCAGAGCGTTTTCCTGCCCTCTTCCCACACCAACTCCAGGCTAAATGTTGAAGAGTTCCTTGGGCATCTTTTCTCTTCTGCTTTTTTGGTGTTTTTTATAATTGTCCTCTAGAAAAATGGGCTGAATAGGTTGATTTAATTTTCTCCCCATGTTTCATTGCTCAGAAATGCCAGGCCAGTGTGGCAGTGTGGCACCTGCAGCAGATGCCCAGCCCCAAACTGGGGCTGCCACATGCCTGCCACTTCCTAGAAGGCAACAACATGCCCCGGGTTGGGTCTGATCCCTGGATCAGGTCTGATCCCCAGGTTTGGATCTATTCCCAGGTCTGGGTCTGTTCCCAGGATCTGGGTCTGCTACTGACATGGGGAAATGATTGGCATAACAGTTGGGGTCCCTGGGGCACAGTAACGGTGCCAGCCCCCTCCTGAGCACCACGGCAGCCTCCTGGCACCTGTGCCCAAACAAGGGGGTGCCCCTTTGCCAAGGCAGGGGTCCTAGCTGGGCTCAGCAGTGTGCCACTGGCAGGAGGAGACCCTCTGGGCAGTGAGTCCCGAGTGGAGACCGAGGGAGGTTCCCACATGACACAGCCCGGAGGAGAACTCGCAGTGAGCTGAGTGCTTTTCCAGCTCAAAGCCTGAACAAAAGGTTTTGCAATAAGTGTCCCCTGTCACCAGGTTCAGTGTCCGGTTTTGTGCCCCGGTGCTTCCGAATGGGAGCATTTGAATGTACCAGATGGGAGCAGAGGGGTGCAAAACCAGGGACTGACCCTGAGGGACCAGGCTCCATCCCATTCTCAGTCCCCTGGGACACTGCAGGGACAGAGACAGCCCTGAGTGCCACTGGCTGCATGTCCATCCAGGGCCAGCGTCTCTAACAGAAACAAATGAGTCTTACTAAGAAAATATTCCATATATTCTACACTGCTTTCCACTGGTGCTGGAGCTCCAAGTCCCCAGTTTTGCTTGGCAAAGGGTCAATGGCAACAGCGACGCCCAAGGCAGATGCTCTGGAGCTGTGAAGGTCACTGGCTCCTCTGGGCCTTTCTTAGCCAGTTCCCTGCACTGTCCCAGCTTCTCCTTTCTCCATCCTGGGTCCAGAAGTGGTTTTTCCACTGGGAGGATCTGGGACATATGAAATCCATACCATTTCCCTCTGGGCTGCCCTGTCCAGGTGTGGCTGCTCTGCAGGTGCTGTGTGCCCTGGGCAGGGCAGAGCTGCCTGATGGTGTTGCATTGGGAGGAAAAGAGCAGTGGGACATGAACACATTTTTGGGTGCAGGGGTTCAGGCAAGGGTGGTGGTCTGGAACCCTTTGAAGCAAATTCAATGGCATGCTCGATTGAACTGGAAATTTGGAGCCTGGAAATGAGAGCGTGGCTCTGGGTCGTGGCACGCTGGCACTAAGTGACGTTGAAAGATGGTTAACAACAGGGATGGTACACGTGGGGACACTGAGTGGCACCTCATGTTCCCCAGGACATGTCACCCAGCTGTCCAGGAGTGGTGCTGTCCTGTGGGACTCTACTGCCTCTGCATAGGGTCCCGGGGCATGGGGTTTTGGTGTAATCCCCAGGAAAGCAGGGCCACTGGAATTCCCTGTGAGGCTGTCGACTCCAAGACAAAGGAAATGTGGAAACTAAAAAAAAATTCAAATTGAAAAATCAAAGCAGCTGATTCAGCAATGGTGAAACATCTTGTGACAGCATCGGGCAAATTTTTTCCAAACAAAATTCTGGGAAAAAATCAGCTTGATTTTGCACAACCCAGTGGAAAAGCACATGAGAGTTGCCCATTGGGATGGGGGTGTGTAGCCCCACGGTGCTGTGGGACCCCAGAAGCGCAGCCTGGCAGAGACGATGCCCCCTAAAATGGGAATTTCCGGGCACAGGGGAAATCTGAAATCCAGCCAGGAGCACGAGGCTTTGCCAGACAGGAGCGTGGGATATGGGAGTGTCTTGTCAGAGTTTCCACTGAACACCTCGGGCTGGCTGGGGTCTCGCATCAGCTCACAGAAATTCAATTAAATTAAATAACATAAATACTGCCTGAAACGTGCACTCCATCCCCTTCCCTGGGTGTGGAAATGGGGAAGCAGCTGCGCACGGCTGCCGTGCCAGGAGTGCTCCTTTATGGTGCATGGCCTTGGGGGCAGCAGGGGATGGGGATGGGGATGGGNCCGAGGCTCCCGCTCCTGAAATTTATTTTAATGTAAACCTAGCTGTAAGGCAGCTTTTTCTCATTTTTAAACTATTTCATATCAATCCTTGGCCTGACATTTGTTTTCTTTGAGTGCGGTGGGGAGCGCGGTCGGCATTGCTGAGGATATCTCCTCTGGAATCTTGGCAGAGGCGGCTCCCTATCTTTGAAGAAACGGCAAATGCAAAACAGAAGGCCGATATTAGAGAAGCATAAACAATATTTTTCCCCCGTTAACCCCAGGAGCGGCGAAGGGGCCAGCCCGGCGACACGGCGGCGGGGGGACACTGCCCCACCCCGGCCACAGGGCACCTGCCCAGGCTGAGCCCCAGGCAGGGGCACCCCAGCACCGCTCCGGGCAGGTCCCATCACCTGCGGCCACGCCATTGTCCCCAAGGGCTGTGACCGACCCGGCGGGACAGGGAGCAGTGGCAACCGGGGAGTGGCCACACCGGGAGGGTTTGCGGTGGCTGGGGAGGGGCTGGTGTAGCCCGGGATGCCCCAGCCAGGGTCTTGCTCTGTTGGGGGTCAAGAGCCGAGCTCTGGAGTCTCCCACGAGGAGATGCAGCTCCGAGGGTGAAGCGGGTCTCACCGGGTGATTTGTCAGAGCGGTTTTGTGGAGGATAAACCCGGGGAGGATGTGCGGGAGCAGGGGCTGCCTGGGCGGGCAGGCACGAGCAGCAGTGCTGGCACCAGCCAGGCTCACCTGGGGGGTTGCTAAAAAGCTGGAAGAGGAGAGGAAATGGAGATCAAAGGACCCAACAAAACCAAGGAGACAGAATTTCAAACTCTGACGTTCAAATAAAATTACTGTTAGGATAAACACTGTGAGGCAGGTTCCTGTCTGAGCAGCTGGGGCAGGATGGGGGATGTTCCTGGTGTTTTAGACAGGAGGGGATTGTTTTCACAGCAATTCACACATTTGCTGTCCTACCTTGCCAGGTGCTGAGGGAGGAGTGGAGAGCTTAAGTGGGAAAACACAGGACAGGGATACCGTGGTGGGGATGCTGTGACAGGGACTGAGCTGCTGACCAGTAGCACCAGCTGTCCTGGGGCACTGGGAGCCATCTCGGGAGCTGCTGGCTCCATACTGTCCCACTGCTCTGGAGCTTGTATTTATCATGGTGTGAGGCCAGCATGTCTTTCCCTTGGGAGAACAGGTGCTGCTGCTGGGGCTCCTTGTTGCACCTGGAGCCACTGTGGGCTCCCCCAGGGCTCTTATGGGCTCCCCCAGTGCTGTTATGGGCTCCCCCAGGGCTGTTATGGGCTCCCCCTGCATCCCCCTTAGCAGGGGTCCCCTTCCCCTGCTGGGATGGGTGGGCAGGGCTGGAACAGCCACAGTGTTGCTGCCCCACATGTCCCAGCCTGCAGCCCCCCAAAGGGAGCTGCCCTGAGCACCCTGCCCCAGAAGGCTCATTATAATGAGGCCGGTGACCCCAGCATTAGGCTGGAAGTTTAAATGTCTGCGGTTGATGGCCACTTGCCTGCAAATTCCCTGAGATGGGAATCGCTCTCTGCGGGTCCCTCCAGGCTTAGGAGATTTCTTTGCAAAACACCCGTTGCCTTAGGAAACGTTATTTCTGCACAAAAGCTGTGAGGGTAAGGTGGGTCTGACCTGTGGACCTCGGGAAAACTCCAACAGCTTCCCACGGCTCCCACCAGGATTTACCTGTCCCTGGAGCAGGGCTGGCCCAGCCAGCACAGGGTCCTTGGAGAGCGATGCCCAATGCTCCAGCAGCTCACTGGGGCTCACAGCCCCTGTCCCTCCCTGTGGTGTCTGGGCAAATGCTCCACAATCCCACACCAGGATGTGGGCACAAGTGTCTGTGCTTGGTCATGGCATGAGCCTGGGTTCACAGAGCAGGTTGGACCCTGCACAGCCCCTGTGCTGTCCCCTGGAAAGGGGTTCCAGCCGAGGGGATGGAACCCTCCAATGCCCTCAGCACCCTCATCCCTACTGCGGCCCAGCTCTGGCACTTGGCTACTGCTCTGCTCCTCCAGCCCTCAGGAACAGCATCACAGCTGCCCCCTGGGCAGGCCACCATCCCATCCCACTGGGAAGAGGAGGAGGAGGAGGAGAGGGGAAGAAGAAAGGAAGAAAAAAATGAATCCCCACAAAAATGTCTTCATAACAGGAAACGTCTCATAAAATACCTGTGGTTTGGCATGTGTGATTCGACTGGTCAAACTATGCACCTGGCAGGGAACCCTGCTATTAATGCTGCAGCTCTGGTATTTTGGTGGAGTGGAGGCTGGCGTGGGGGTGGGACCGGGGATTTGGGGTGCAGAAACCCTCTGCTGGGGCCAGGGCAAGGGGGGACATGTCCCTTGAGTCTCACTCACCTCGGTGGGCGACTTCCCAGCTGTATATCCATGAGGGAACTGCAGCACCCCAGGGATGCCGTGAGCCAGGCTGAACCTTGCCCCAGGCAGGAGCATGGTGTTCCTGCAGCTCCCAGCCAGGGTTTTCCACCCAGACCCGGGGCCCAGCCAGTACCGACCCGGGGGTCTCCGCCTGCCTCTCGGGGTGCCCACCCTTCCGCAGGGATGGCCTCGGCCCCACGCACACCCCCGGCAGCGACCGCAGGGGCTCTGCCGCGCTCCCGAGGAGTTTTGACAGCTGGAGGTGAGGGATTAAGCCCTGAGCCGTGACCTGCGGCTGTGCTCCCGGCACACACGCCCGGGGTCACTAATCCGCTTGAGCTGAGCCCTGACCCGGCGGCCGCGGGATCAAGTGGTGGCACCGCCCCTGGTGTTGGCATCGCCGCAGGACCCCTGGATCCCCTGCTCCAGGCAGCGTGAGCCATGGGCAGCTTGCACCACGGCCATGCCATGCCATGCTGTGCCGTGTCTATCCCGCTCCATTCAGGGCCAGGCACGGGCACTGTGTGGGGGAGCAGGTCCCTGCAGATGGGGTGGGGTGTTTTTTCTTCGTCAAGGAAAATGTTTTCTTGTTCCCTGGGCTGCTGGCGGGCGAGGCTCCGGCTCCGGCTCCGGGTCCGGCAGCGCGTACAGCAGCCTTGGATCGGATCAGGTGTCACGCAGTTAAGGACAGGCTGGTGCCAAGTCTCCCCCTCGCTCCGGCGCTGCTCAGCCGAGCTGCTCCCTGATGCCTTTGGCTTTCGCAGCCCGGCCTGCGGAAACAACGTGCTGTTCTCCCTCTTCATAGCTCACTTTTCGTTTTTGACTCGGTTTATTATTATTTTTAAAGCATGTGTAGCGCAAAGCAAATCATCGACCTCCCGCTGGACCCGGGCCAGCCCCGTGTTGGGCTTGGAAATCCTCCCTGCTTTATTTTTTATTGTAAATGACCGGAGGATGGAGCGGCTTGATGGGACACGGCGGCGGCCAAGCCCGCCTGCTCCAGCCCACCCACACGCGCCGGCTGCTCCCGGTGCTTCCCTTTCCCTGCGTCCCCCCGCCCCGGGCGAGTGCGAGGTGCTTCCCACTGCTCCCCCCTCAGCCCGGGGCCAGCTTCTGCCACGGCTTCCAGAGGCGGTGACTGTGCCTCGTGATCCCAGAGCGCAGAATGGGGACTGCGATGGAGACGGCAATGGGCATGGGGAAGAGGATGGGGACAGCAATGGGCACCAGTGAGCCTGGGCATGCAGTTGAAGTGCATCAAATTCCCCATCCTACCTCATCCCTGAGCCTCTCCGTGGGGCTGGTGTGGCCCTGGGATGGATGTGGGGCCGGAGCTGGGGTGAGTGCCAGCAAGCACATGCTGTGCCCCAAACTGACCACACTTTGACTGCCGGGTTTAAACAAGTTCCCCGTTGTGCCGACCTTCAGTCACAATGGCAGATCCCCTGTGGATCACATATATTGACTTAAAAAATAATTAGCCTCAAAGGGAGCAGGCGCAGGGCCGGCCAGGCCCTTCATTAATATTTAAGTAACAGGGGCCATAAATCAGCTGCAGCTCAGCCAACAGCCCTGGCCGTGTCCGTGGGGAAGCGGGGCCATGGTGTTCACAGGAACATTGCCCAGTCCATAGGCATGGAAGTGCTGACATGGGCTCTGTGGGTACAGTGGGACAGTGTGGGGGGCAGCAGCCCTCTTCCACTGGGAATGACCAGGAGCACACCAGGAACTCGCTGGGAGCCCACCAGGCTGCCCAGCACAAGCCACGAGCAGTTCTGGAGCGACAGAGGCAGCACGAGCTGGTTGTTTTCCTGCAAGAACAAGGTGACATTTCTTGTCTCTTTTCTCATGGTTTAAGTGTGAGATTTTTTCCCTGTTCCCAGTGCTTTCATGGTGTGCCAAGGGTTTTTAACACGTCTGCTCGCCGCCTGCCAGGGGAGCCGACACTCGCACCGTCAGCGTGGCGGCGGCGGCTCTGAAGCCGTGCCAGGGGTCTCGGTGCTGGGTCGGGGCCCTGCTCTCCCCAGAGCTGAGCAGTGTGGGGTTGCCAGGCCCCATCCTGCCCCAGCATCCCCAGAGAACTGCATGGACCCCTCAAGTGCTGCCCCTGTATGAACCTTCCTGGCTCAGCAGCTCCTGCTGGGCTTGGCTTTGCGTCAAGGGATGGTTTTGGTCATACTGTGTGCTGGGGGGGCTGGAGCTGCCTTTGAAGGACAGCAGCCCAGCTGGACAGTGCCCAGCCTGGTGGCTGCAGTGCCCAGCCAGAGTGGACTGAGCCAGGATGGGCTACAATTGGGACCCCCAAAGCATCTCCCCTGCTCCAAGTGGGAAAAAAATTAATCTCGTGGGACTTCTGTTTGCCATAAAAGAGCAGGTTTTTGACCACAGACCCCAGGAGAACAGGCAGGTAAATGCCAGGAGTATGAGCAGGTGATGCTCAGGACAGGCAGGTGACCCCCAGGAGGATGGGCAGGTGACGCCCTCTGTCTGGTAGCCACACCATACACATGATGGATCTGCCACCATTCACGACCTACCAGGCGAGATGGGAGCGTCGTGTGGCTGCTCCGTGTGATTAATTATCAGTTCATAACACAGGAGATTTCAAGCATGAAAGAGCCTCTCCACAAGCACGTTGTGCACACTTTATCCATCATATGAGACTCCAGATGTTTCCATTTTATTGCTATTAAATCACTGCCTGGAGAGCGCGAGTAGCGGGAGGCCTCCTGCCCCAGTGGCGGGCATGGCCGGGGGGCACAGCACAGCACCAGAGACCCCTTTTGTTGAGGGACAGGTACCTGGGGGCTCAGGTCAGGCTCCCCCCATTGCTCTGCAGAGACTGGGGCAGTTGGAATGACCCAGCTGGATCAAGGAGGTGACAGAGGACACAGAACAGGGAACTCAGTTTCACATCCAATACACAATGAAACCATGATCAGATTCCCTCGTCCTCCCTCTCCCTTCCCTCTGGCTCCTTTTTCCCTGCATCTCTCTGAGGGCTGAGGTCTCACAGAAGGAGGATGCAGTGCCCAGCAGCGAGGGGCTGAACCAGGGTGCTGCTCCCATGGCAGCATCCTGAGAAAACAGCCCAGTGGAGGGGAGGAGCAGGGTTGAATCCAGCCCAGGTGGGAGACGAGAGAACTAGGAAGGGAGGGAGGTAGAGATGGAGGCACAGGGGTCATACCAGGTAAGGAAAACAAGTAAATAGCTGATTCAGGGGTTTGTTCTCCTCTTTTATTTAACAGAAACTGTATTTTTACAGCTGCAATCCCTTAAAATGGGATTCTTTTCCCCTTAAACAAATCCTTGTAAAATAATGCTTCATAAAAAGAAGCGTTCCTCTCCTCGACCCTGAAGACAGAAAAACAATAATGCCGGCAAAGGCCCTGGCCATGCTGCCAAGGAGGCTGAGGGTGGCTGTTACCCGTGTCCCTGGCAGTGCCACCCAACACACAGTCACGGTTCCAGGTGTCTGAGTGGGAATGGCACCGCTCGGGGCCCATGGCTCTGGTGGGATGGGCAGAGCAGAGCTCCTCTTCCAGCATCTGCCACAGCCACCTGCATCCTCACCAGGTCCATCATGCTGCTAATGGCAGGGCCATCCCTGTCCCCTCCAGCCCTCAGCTGACTCCCAGACTATTTTCCAGGCACAAGAGCAGCTGTCAAGGCTGCCTCATCCTTGGAGACTCCAAAAACCTGCCAAACCCTTGTGGCATCAGGAACAATCCCATGCCAGGGCTCCCTGCTCCCTTGACTTAATTTGCTTTAATTTTGTTTTAATTTGGGTTGTTTTTTCTCTAGGCTGCAGCTTTTTTTTTTTTTTTTGCTGCTGCTTCAGCAAAAGCAATTCAGGAAATTCCAATGAAATCCCGGCATGCAGCAGCCCTGCCCCTGCTCCCTGGCAGGACAGGCCAGGAGCTTAATTCTCATTAATAACCACCACAGGTCAATTATTGCAAGAGGGAGGAAAAGCAACAAAAAGCTCTTTGGCATCACGTGTTGTTTAAGCTTCTGAAAATAAATGTTCTGTGCAAATCAATCTGTTTGCAGCTCTGCACGTGGAGCTGACAGGGAGAGCTGCTGGAGGAAGAGAGTATTTATAAAGGGGGTTTATTTTAAATAAACAGGCACTTAAGACTGAGGCTGCTGCTCCCGTGTCCCATCCCTCGTTCTCCACGTGAGGTCCTGGTGCTGCCCGCGCCGCGCCGCAGTGGAGCCACAAACGTGGCAAATGTCTGGCTCCCACATTGTGGGTTTGGCCCAGCACCCACCTGGGAGGCTCAGCACCCACCGACTGCCCCCAGGGAAGGCAGGGCTTGGCAGTGGCAGCCTGTGCCTCCCACAGGGGCCATGGCTCTTGTGAGAGGAGCCACTGCTCACTGGAGAGATGTGACAGCAATGCTGAGCTCAGTGGGCTGCAGGTCTCATTTGCCTTTCCCCCCCGCCCTTATATTTGTTAAAAACGGATAAGGGATGTGAGAGTTACCATCGACACTCAGGGCAGCTTCTGTAAGACTCCACTGGGCACCCCCGTGGTTGGTTACAGTGCAAGAAGAAGGAAGAGCCTCAAGCTGTGCCAGGGGAGGTTCAGGTTGGACATCAGAAAGCATTTCTCTGTGGAAGGGGCTGTCAGGCATTGGAAGGGGCTGCCCAGGGAAGTGGTGGAGTCCCAATCCCCGGAGGTGTCTGAGGAAAAACCGGACATGGCACTCAGTGCTCTGGGTTAGTGACAAGGTGGGGATCAGTCACAGGTTGGCCCCAATGGTCTTGGAGGTCTTTTTCAACCTCAGTGATCCTGGGATTCTATTTTATAAACTGTATTCACCGTGCTTCTCTCAGCTGTGGTGTGTCGGGAAGGGCAACATGTTCGGGATATCTCTGATCCACAAAAAGGCAAATTCAAGGGAGTCCCGCTCCCACGGGGATCATTCTCAGGCTCCCAGCTGCTCCTCCTGAGGTGGGGGTGTGTACCCAATGTCACTGTTGCTTTGTCTGCAGGAGCCGTGGGAGCAGGATGCTGCCGGACGTCGTGGCGCTGCTGGTGATGCTGGGGACGCTGGTGATGGTGATGGGCCCTCGCTCGGCCGCGGGAGGCGGCGTGGGGGGCTACGCTCAAGTCAAGTACATGCAGCCCATGGTGAAGGGACCCCTGGGACCCCCATTCCGTGAAGGCAAAGGGCAGTACCTGGGTAAGGGATGCACTCTGAGATTGTGTGAGGAGGACACGGGGCTGTGGGAAGGGGACATGGCACCTCACAGCCGTTGGGCACTTGTCACCCTCTACCCTTCAGGGTCAGAGCTCCCGGAAGCTGCCTTGCATAGCCGAGGGTGTTGCTGTCCAAAATATTTTTGGCCAAGCGTGGCCAGACCATTTGGGTCTTTAACCCAGTGCAAAAGGATAGGGTGGACACGCGTAGAGGCTCAGCAGGGAAGTGAAGCCCTTTGCTGGGGCTGCGAGGGCACCTTGGTCTGGGAGCCAGGGGACACAGGGGACACTCTGGCTTCTGCCTTCCTGCCCATCCCCGGCAGCAGGAGGCACAGAAACCCCAACACTCGCCGTCTCTGCCTCTCCCTGCTGTTAAACCTGAGCTATCCTGGCAAGGCTTTTTCCACTCCTCCACCTATTCCGTTTCCCTGTCTGCATTTTACACCAGCTGGGAAAGGAAAGAGTGCCAAGGCTGGAGCTGAGACCCAGCCTGGCAAGGGAAGAGCAGGAGAGAGACATTTCCTCTCTCAGAGAGCAGCAACCAGAAACTCCACACGTGTTAAATCACTCCCCACTGAGTGACGTGCACCCAGAGGGGCAGAGGCACCAGGGTCATTGCTCTGCATAGCTGGGGCTCCAGCACCCCCAGCCTTCTGTAATGCCCTGTCCCTGGTTCCTCTGCCTGCACCCACCCCAGTGCTGGCACCACCACGGGATGGGGCACTGCTGGGCTCAGGTATCCAGATCTGCCAGGTCAGTGCTTTGTCCTTGGGAAGAGCCACTGGAGCCTCCCCACGGGTTGTCATGGACCTGGACCCTCCCAGGAGCTGAAGTCCTGGCTCTGGGAAGGGAAACTGGAGAAGGCTGAGCCACTAGTGACTGATTTACTGGAGGGCTGAATGGCTTATCAGGAGTTCAGCTCAGCACATGTGTCAGAAAACACACAGCAAAACCTGGAGCCGAAGTGTGCTACAAGCCCCCCCTCCCTGCCCCCTTCCCAGCTGTTGTAAAGCTGCTCCCTGAATCCCAGCCAGAGCCAAAACCTTCCAGCATAGCACAGGAACACTTCAGCTGCTGGTGGGACTTGATTCAAATCTCTCCCTGCTGTTCTCCCTTCTCTTCTTCCCTTCTTCCTATGCATGGGACCGGCTTGCATTGCCTCTGAGCAATGTTGCCTACGGTGGGGAAAGCAGCGAGTGTGCCAGCCTGGGGCAAGGAGGGGTTTGGACAAGCTCTGCCAGGTTAGACCAGGCAGAGGGGACACTGAGGCAGGGCAGAGCACAGAAGTCCCCTGGACATTACTCCTCTAAAACCCTTGGGAAGGAGACGACAGGTGGGGGACAGGAGAGAGGGACGCAGGGACAGCTGCAGCCCGAGCCACCGGCTGTGGGGCCGCGCAGAGGCAGCTGGGGAAGCCGGTGCCTCCTGGATCCCACCGAGCTCCCATCTCTGCTTAACCTCTAATTTGGCAAGGAAAATCCCTGCTGGCCTTCTGCCCTGCTCGGGGAGCTCAGCTGACTCGCCGCGACGGCGCAGGGCTGTGCCGTGCCCCTGCGGGTTACCCCGACCCGGGTAGCTGTGCGGGGCCCCCCGGGCTGCCCCAGCCTGGCCGCGGGGCTGGGACCCCCAGCTGGGGGGCGGGGGGTTCTCTCCTGCCTCCAGGTGCCATCTGGTGAGTGACAGCTTTCCTCAGGGCGCCAGACACCTTTTCTCACCCAAAAATAGCTGCCCCAGAGCATAGAGGGAGCTCAGGGGAGGAGATGCTGCTAAATGCTGAAATGCTCCGAACATTGAAGCAGAGATTTGCACATTGGGGGTTTATGTCAGCTTAATTTAAACCATGTCGATGGCCCTGCAGCCAGGTAAACCCACGAGTGAGTGCTGTGGCACCCACTGCTGGGAGACAGTATGAGAGGCGCTAAAACACTGATCCCACGCAACATCCCCCTGAGCCTGTGAAACTCTCTCACGAGACAGGGCTTGGCAGCAGCTCTGGAACAAGCTCGGCTGGGCTCCGCCACAGAGCAGCCAGCCTCTCCTTCCTGCAGTGTCATCTGGCCGCGCTGGCCAGACCCGCTGCTGGCTGCTCGTGGCTGGGAACCACTTCCCATCCTGCTGGATTATTCCTCTGCTGGCCGGTCTCTGCTGCTGGGTCCCTTCTCCAGGCAGGAGGGGTCCTTAGCGGGATGAACACAGCTCCAGAGGGGCTGCAGCACCCACCTGGCCATGTCCATGCTCCTCAGGAGGTGGAATGCTCCCTGGTGCCCAGGTGGGAGCTCCCAGGGGTCATTCCTGCCTTGTCCCCTTCCCGTTGCCCCTGCTGGCTCCGCGTTAAATTCACGGCAGCTCAGTTCATGCGTCGAGGGGAACACAGAACCCCACGCTGGTGCTGCGAAGCGCAGAGCTCCGAGACATGTGTCTGTGGTAAGACACGGGCCTTTGAAATCGGACACCAGTGGGGCTGCAGTGTCCCAGTTTCTCTCCGCTGACGGCCCCGGTTTGGTTTTCCCGTCTGCTTTTTTGGCCGCCTGCAAGCTGGCAGCTCCCGCTTGGCGTTTCTCTCCACTGCCTTGTGTGAGAGAGTGTGTGTGTGCTTTTCCCTTCCTTCGTGGGCTCAGCTGTAGATCCTTGTTCTGACTCCATACAAAATGACCTAGAAAACTAATTCATTTCAAACCATTGCATGAAAAAAAAAATTTAAAAGTGTGGGGAGAAAACACATTGAAATCATTTTCTGGAGAATTTTTCTCCAGAATCCAAACCCCAGAAATAGTGCAGCACTGCACAGCTCCCTTGCCCTCTTTTCCACACCGTTTTCCCAGGTGAGGAGCAAAAGTTTGCAGAAATCCAGTGGCAGTGTCATGACAGACAAGTATTTCCTTCATCAAGAGAGCCAAGTGACCGCAGCTACAGCTGAGGATGTGGGCCAGGCTTTGATTTATAGATAAGCTCTAAAAATGTTTCCATTACCCACAAAGGAAAACACAGTGGCACCGGGCTGGGAAGGGCCAGAGCTAATTGCTGTGTTGAGGGCAGGCAAAGCCACCTCCGATGCTGCCACAGTTATTCTTTTCACGTGTCTCAAATCTCCCGTAAGCTTTTCCCGTTGACTGAGGAAATCTCAGCGCTGGCGGATCCCAGCACCACGTGTGTCCGTGCTCCCAAAGCCCAGCTTGGCTCACTGAGGGGGCCAGACTGGCAGACTTTGGGGACTGTGGCATGCAGTCTTGTATCCTGCTCCTACCCCAGGCAGGATCCATCCCCATCTCAGGAACTTCTCCATATAGATCTCTTCCCAACTGGAATGATCTCCCTTGGGCAGATTTATTTGAAATTCACCCAAGATGTCATAGCCCTTTCCTCTGCCTTTAGCATTTCTCATCATCATTGCGTGTACATGTGACTGTCGAGTATTTCTTTCATTTCCAGCTGCCTAAAAAAGAGTTTGTCAGATTTATTCTTTCTCACCCTTTCCTGGTGTCACGTGGGAGGTGACACCCTGCCTGGGCCAGCCTCGAGGAGTTATTTATGCTCACGTCTGTGCTTTCCATGCTGAGCTGTGGTGGGCATGTCATCTGCCTCTCCTTGCCTTTGGAGTCTCTCAGCCCAGCCCATTAGTTTCTTTCTTATATCCGTTTGCAAAAGACCTCAATAAATTCTTGAAATGTCAAGTGGTTGCGGCCTATTCCCAGCTGGGCTGACTCATTTGGACAGAGCTGAAGTTGCATTTCCCTCCCAGCTCTTGGCTTCTCCTCCATCCCCAGAGCATTTTTGCTTTTTGGTTTTTCTCTGCCTTGCTGGACTTGGGAGCTGTGCCAGCAAGCACTGCGGGCATGGCCTAACCCATACACCCATCGCCTCTTCATGCTCTCAAGTACATGTCCAAGAGTTTTCTTTTTAATCCAAAAGGATTAAAGGTCTCCCAAGGCCCTGGACTCACGGGACGTGGTAAGGGATTATCCTCAGTCTTGGCTCGCTCTGTCACCATCCTCTCAGCTGAGCCAGGCAGGAGCAACTGAATCCCACGGTGCTTTCGAGGCCTCTGGGAAGTAAGGCAGCAGGAGGTTTGAATCCAGCTCCAAAAACACCCTGCAGTAACTCATCACAAAATAGCCCTGCCAGAGCTGACAGCAAGACAGAGTGACACCTTCCATGGTGTCACCTGACATCATGGAGGGATGTGAAGCTGGAATGAGAACGCTGGGCTTTGGCCTTGTCTCAGGACAGCCCTCTGATGTGGGGGCCCAGGAAGCTGCTGTGGCCGTGTTTCAGCGGAAGGGTCCCCCTTCAAGCCCAGCCCAGGCCACTCAGAGACCCCGGCTCCAACACCCCAAGGACTCTCCTTGCCCACGGCCAGCTCTAGTGACACTCTGTGTCTCCTCTCTCCACAGACATGCCACCACTGCTGCCCATGGACCTCAAAGGGGAGCCAGGACCGCCAGGGAAGCCTGGCCCACGTGGACCTCCCGGGCCCCCCGGCTACCCAGGAAAACCGGGCACGGGGAAACCAGGAATGCACGGCCAGCCTGGGCCTGCTGGGCCCCCTGGCTTCTCGGGCATTGGGAAACCCGGCATCCCAGGACTCCCGGGGAAGGCGGGTATGAAAGGCATGCCCGGAGCCAAGGGCGAGCCTGGCATGCGTGGGGAGCAAGGGCCGAGGGGACTTCCCGGCCCACCGGGGCTGCCCGGGCCAGCCGGCCTCTCTGTCAATGGGAAGCCGGGTCCTCAGGGTGGCCCCGGCCTGCCCGGGTTTCGGGGAGAGCCTGGCCCAAAAGGAGAGCCCGGTCCCCGTGGAGAACGAGGGATGAAGGGTGAAAATGGCGTGGGGAAGCCAGGCTTACCGGGGCCCCGGGGGAACGGGGGCCCTCCCGGTCCCGCAGGGCCCCCGGGGCCTGCCGGCGTTGGGAAGCCTGGCCTCGATGGGCTGCCAGGCGCGCCCGGGGACAAAGGTGACATGGGTCCCCCGGGTGGGCCGGGTGTCACCGGGGAGCCCGGCCCTGTGGGGCCACGGGGACCTCCCGGGATTGATGGGATCGGTGTCCCAGGCGCTGCGGGGGTGCCAGGGATACAGGGCCCCATGGGACCGAAGGGAGAGCCCGGGATTCGTGGCCTCCCTGGCCTGCCAGGCCCCACGGGCTATGGGAAGCCAGGCATGCCCGGCCTGAAAGGAGACCGCGGGCAGCCCGGGGCACAGGGAGCCATTGGCGATAAGGGGGAGCCCGGCATTGATGGGGAGCCAGGTGAGCCAGGTCCTGCTGGCATCATTGGCCCGCCAGGCCCGCCGGGGTCCATGGGGCTGCCGGGCAAGCACGGGCTGCCCGGCCCCAAGGGGGACGTGGGGCCGAGCGGGCCCCCAGGAATGCCAGGGATACGCGGTGACCAGGGCCCCAACGGCTTTGCGGGGAAGCCGGGGGTGCCGGGAGAAAGGGGCCTGCCCGGGTCACTGGGACCTCCCGGCCCAACGGGCCCCAAAGGTGAACCAGGGTTCATCGGCCTTCCGGGGGTGCCTGGATTAACGGGTGGCCCCGGCCCCAAAGGGGACGGTGGGATCCCGGGACAGCCAGGGCTGAGGGGCCCCTCCGGCATCCCAGGATTGCAAGGACCTGCTGGTCCCATGGGGCCTCAGGGGTTACCAGGCCTGAAAGGGGAGCCCGGGCTCCCTGGCATTCCTGGCGAGGGGAAGACGGGTGAGCCTGGCATGGCAGGACCCATCGGCCCACCCGGAATGCCAGGAACGCCAGGGCTGAATGGGCCACCAGGCCCACCGGGGCCACCTGGGCCACCAGGAGCACCAGGAGTGCTGGACGAGACGGGCATCGCAGGGCTGCACCTGCCAGATGGTGGCGTGGAGGGGGCTGTGCTGGGCAACGGGAAGCCGGGCAAGCCACAGTATGGCCGAGGAGAGCTCGCTGCCCGCATCGCGCCAGCCTTCACTGCCATCCTCACCTCCCCCTTCCCCGCATCTGGCATGCCCGTCAAGTTTGACCGGACCTTGTATAACGGGCACAACGGCTACAACCCGGTCACCGGGATCTTCACCTGCCCTGTATCTGGAATCTACTACTTTGCCTACCACGTGCACGTCAAAGGGACCAATGTTTGGGTGGCCCTGTATAAGAACAACGTGCCAGCCACCTACACCTACGATGAGTACAAAAAGGGGTACCTGGACCAGGCCTCGGGCAGTGCCGTACTTGAACTCAAGGAGAATGACCAGGTCTGGGTACAAATGCCCTCGGACCAGGCCAATGGGCTGTACTCCACGGAATACATCCACTCCTCGTTCTCCGGGTTCCTGCTCTGCCCCACATAACGGCTGTTGGGCATGTTTCCTTTTCACCCACTTTAGCCATAAACTGTCTTTTTTTTTTTTTTTTGATAAAAAAGTGTTTTAAAATTAATACAAAAAAGAAAAATCACTGGGAAGAACATGCAAGACGTTGTCATGGGACCTTGCTTCACACTGTTTGATCCATGAGTCAAGAGGGTAACTGGGAAGGAGACATCTATCCATCTATCTTTCTTTTTTTGCGGGAGGGAGAAGGGAGGGAGGGGAGTGACTTCCTCAACAAAGCATATTTGGAATAAGTACCCCAGTGACTGGACATCAAACACAGGAACACGCTTGGGCTTGCAAGGATCTGGCTCTGTGATCCAGAAGGGGTCAGCTGGAAGACCAGACCCCTGTGGTCTGTATCAAGTGGCCTCATTTTCCATTTGGAATGCTAGATAAATAAATCCAGCTGTGTCATGGTTGGCGTGTTTGGTAACCAACGCAGGGTCCCAGGCACTTACACAAACCTGTACAGCAGCAGGGATCCCCACTGGATTGAGAAATTTCCTTCCAAACCATCAGATGCCCAAGTTCCAGGCTCACTGATGCCTGTTTTTCCAGACTGTGCTTTGGGGCAGTCTCTCCGATTCACTCTGGATTCAGTGTGGTTGGATTTATAATCCTAAAGAGTGGAACACTTTGCATAAGCACCTTCTTCTAAGAAGTAAATATTATTTTTAACCCTCCCCCCCAGCACCTTTAGGAATAAAATCATCCAGGCACTGGTACCTGGGAGGATGCCACGACTGGTTCCAAAGGCGGTGAGGGAAGCTGGGACCCCCATGATGAACAACAATCTGCTCTCTCCATTCACCTGCTGGGAAGTCCAAGGGCTGGTCCTGTCCCGTCTGTCTCTGCAGCCCAAAGACTTGCTTGGCCTCAGGAGCATCTCTGCCCACACAAGGATGGCAGTGCAAGCCCAGCTCACGGTGCTGCCAGCTGGTGTGACATAAGGAAGTGCCACTGATGGACAACTTGCTTTTCCTGTCTCACTATTTTGGGATGTGTGAACTCTTGCATTGGTGTCCCCCCTTTCTCTGGGGATCTTGGAATTAAGAAAAAATAGTGCTGGTTCTAACTTTCCACACAGTGATTTCACCACGGTGCTATGACCCATTTAAGAACATCACTTACAAGTGTAGTGCAATACCTGTGACAGGGGACCAGCCCCAGGGCCACTCTGTGACTTAGGTTAAAGAAATCAACATTTGCCTTTTGCTACCACTTTGCCTCTCTAATGCTTGGAGCGTTACTGACCTGAGCACGAGCTGCAAGGCTCTGAGCCAGGCATGATGGCACTGCGCCACACAGATCCTGTGGCTCTGCAGGTTTTCTCACAGTAGAACAGTCACTGCCACTTCCAGGACAGGGATGCTGCTCATCCCAGGCCAGGAGCATGCTGCTGAAGTCAATCCACGTGCATATCCCACTGCATGTCCCTCTGCAAGGGCACATCCCTGAGAAACAGCAACAATTTGGTCACCAGCTCTGACCTTTGCATTTTCTCAAAGCCTGTTTGATGGCCAAAGAAACATAGCAAGACTGGGACTGGGCTTGTTTTCCAGATGGACTCTATGAGATATTTAAACAGTTTTTCTTTTCCTGTTTCTGTTTTGCTTGTTTGTTTTCTCCTCAAGCCTGTCCTGTGTTTCTGCCTCTTGCCATTCAGGCCTTCCTTTTAAAAACTCACCTATCCCTGAATTAAGAAACACAAGAAGGAAATTTGCAGTTGGAAGGCCAGTGCTCTGGGCACTGCCTGTTGGGGCTGCGTGTCCCCTCCCTGGCATCTTCTCCCTGTGAATTTCTCTCCTTAAAGCTGCAAGTTTCATGCAGAGATGAAACTCCTCAAGCTGGAAGGTGTCTGATGCCACAGGACTTTTTTAACTCCTGAGGGTGGGGTCAGGACCATTCGGTTGTGATCCTAACAGGTTATTTCCCAGTAGGAACAGGAGCATTTCCCAGCAGGAACAGTCCCTAAAATTAAAAGTGAAAGCTCAGATGATTTTTCCAAGCCTAGGTTTGGTAGGGGAGGATGCTGGGAGGGGACTTTGTCTCCTTTCCTGTGGAGAACAGAGGGATTTGAGCTGGTCCAGCCTCACGCAGGGCCAGGAGCTGCCACACCTGGTGGGAGCTTCATCCTGCTCCTCAAAGCAACTTATTTATACTGTGCCTAAATCTACAGCCCATCTCTTCTTGTTCTGTTCTGCTTCATTCCAAACTTCTTGTTCGAGCTGGCAAAAAGCAACGACCAAACTCCTCACTGTAGCCACCCCCAGATTAAGTTTGTGCTGTAGATACTGTTTTGTAATTCCATTTTCCCTTCACGTGCAGAGCGAACCCATAATCACCACCCATAATCACCCTCGCAGCTATTTAACCTCTTACATTTACACACTAATGGAAAGCAAAGATATTACACGCACATAGTTAGGCTAAAAAAAAAAAAACTATGCACAGGATGACGGAGGCTGTTCACTCTCCAGAAGGATTTTTTTTCTGGAATACTGAGTACATATTAGCCAGCAGAAAGGATTATTTTCTGTCGTGTGTGTGAGCGCGTGGGATTTTGGTTTCAATCACAAGAATAAAAAAGGTTGGGTTGGATGAAGTATGTCTATTTTTAATGCTGAAAACTGCATTACAATGTGCATTTTTATATACAAATTCTTACTATTTTTTTTAAATTTGCGTCTAGTATCTTCATTTCTAACCTAGTATATAGAGGTTTTTAGTTTTGTAAATACTTATTACATGCACTGTCCTAGTAAAAGTTGGTTTAAAATGCACTCTTTGTGACCCAAAACTGACCTGCTCTTCACAACTAAAACTGCAGTACTTGATTGTATTGACAAACATCAATAAAACTTATTGTATAGAGGTGGGCTCAGCTGTGCTTTGTCCTGGGACTTGCTCTGTCTCAGTTACCTTACACTCTATTTCCACCTCAAATCACCTCGCTCTCAGCATATTGCCTAATTAATATCTTTATGCAAAAAGTTATTGCATGTGTCTTGTGATTAAGGAAAAGACTCCTGTCTCCAGAAATTCAGTTTAAGAAAAGGCTGAAACCCAGATCCTTCCAGCCTGGTGATTATTAATTTGAGGGACTCAAGCTGAAAGTCTTAGGGATTCCCTTTCCCTTCCATGATTTTTTTATCCTACATCACACACCTTGTGCACAGCCAGGCTCCATCCTGAGCGAGTCAGGAATACTCAGGACTGGTGAATCAGCTGCAGAGCACCTTCACAGGCTCACAGTCCAAAGAGAAGAAAATGTGTTTTCCCATCTGATCTCACCTGGCAGACGTGAAACATTTCCAGGGAAGCTTGGATGACACACATGCACCTTCAAAAGCTCATTCCAAGGAGCCAGCCATCCTCCTGCTGCCATTCACAAGGCTCCCAGGGAATTTCCTGGTCTCTGCACCATCATCACGTGCTGGATTCCAGCACCTGAACTCCTTCCACAGGCTGAGAAGGAAAAGGGGCCTTTCCAAAGGCCCTCCTCACAATGCCCAGTGTCAACTCACCCTTGTACCAAGAACCACTCCTGGTCCTCTTGACACTGAGGATGCATGACTTCATGACTTGAGTGAAAACACAGGAGCAGTGGCTACTTAACAAAGAAAACTGAGAGGTTTTACTTCTTTACCAAGGAAACTAAAGGGTTTAGTACACATCTAAATTCAGGCTCAAAGAGCTCTCTAGTCTTTAAACAGGAGCTCTTTGCTTATCAGGAGTTCCAAACATTTAAAATTATAAAGCTGCTTTAAAAGAAAAATATCGTCTTTTAAATAATTACATGAATCTGGTTGCCCCTCTGGCAGAATGTGGAAAACCTGATATTTTACAGCTCAGATCTGCAGCACAATACAAAAATATACAACAGACCAAAATTCCACATGTTCCCAGGACAAGAATCCATTTATATAAGGAAAACCCATTATAGCATCACACAAAAGACTGGCACTTGAAGGAAGCAGACTACAGGGAAAACTGGAAGGACCTGTGGCAGCCAGATTCCCACATGTGCATGCAGCCTGACACAGCCACCACGTGCTGACACCACTGGGGAGCACCATGGCCACTTCCCAGTGTCACAAGACATACTGGAGAAACAACAAGAGTTACACTGTCACATTTAAGTTTTTTAAACATTTCCATATGATGACTTTTTGTTTTCAATTATTAAAAAACTTCCAACTCTTTCTAGACGTGCCATTCCCAAGCTGTTTTCCCCTTTTTGACCAGCTCCACAAGGAAAAGGTTTTAAATGTAAAATTCTGGAACACAGCTGTACTAGAATGTTCTTGGCCACCAGCACCAGCTTCTTTTAAATATTGATGTTCCCAATTAACTCACCTTTCCCTTTAATTCTGGGGCAATTTTTATTAAGTACAGAGGCCGAGACTGTGATAAATTAATTCCTGCATCATGCTCAAGTCACTTTTGTGACTGACTGCAGCAGAACCAGGCATTCTGTCCCTGTAACACATCTGCACTCCACAGGAGCTGGACTCTCATGGTCTTGTGGGTCCCTTTCAATTTGGGGTATTCTGTGATTTAAACAGGAATCTTACTTGGTGCTCTGGACATATACAGGATTTAGGATTGGAACACAGTGGATTAGATGCATGGATTAGAACACAGGAGCAGCCAGAGTGGCTGCAGCAGTGTGACAGCAGCTGTGCAAGGGGGCACAAAGTGCAGCAGGTGCCTGTTGGATCACAGGGCCAAGGACACAGGAGGAGCAGCAGCTAGTGACACCCTCTCCCAGCAGGGACAATGAGCCAGCTGGGATTGTCTGCAGGCATCAAAGGTCTCTCACAGAGCTACCAGCAATGCAAGAAAATCCCTTCTCTGACCCTTCTCATTCTGCCTTTAAGGTGACAAACCTCCCTGGAAATCTGCATTCCATTTTCCTAACTCAGCACAGGTGACAACCTGGGCCACCAGGCCTCTCTGGTGACTCCTGTGACATCCCTTATCTGGCCAGTTGAGAATGACCTGGGGCTGTACCAGAGCTGTGGAGACTGGACAAGCCACCGACCACCAAAACACAGCCCATGAACACAGGAGCACAGAAAAACAGGGAGGAAGTCCATGGATTCAGACACCTGCCAGTAACTGCAATGACAAATGGCACAATGATGGACAAAGCAAGCAGCAGAAATCCTATGGAAAATGAGACACTCGTGTACACTCGGGGAGCTGCACCCACTGTCCAAGTGCAGCCACTTCCCAGCTGATCTGTGACTGAAGAGGATGTCCCCTCTCTTCCCAGCTGGCTCCTGCTCCCAGCTCCCAGCTGACAGCAGCAGGCACCCTTCCCAGGTGAGGCTCTCTGGCGCTGGCCAATGGCACGGATCCACCGCTGGGTCTGACCAGAGAAGCAGAGCTGACCATCCCTTTGCCTTCAGGAAAGCCCTGGAGCTGTCACACAGCTCAGAGCCGCTGGCAGTAGAGTTCATAGAGGCTCTTGGCCATCCTCTGGGTCTCCTGGAAAGCCTCACAGCTCTGCTCCCAGCTCGGGGGCACCTGCTCCTCCCCGTAATAGGCGCCGGCGATGGCCCCTGCCATGGTGGCGATGGTGTCCGTGTCTCCCCCCAGGGAGATGCAGTAGATGATGGTTCTCTGCAGGGCGTTGTAGTGGTCAGGAATGTCAGGATCAGCGTCCATGCAGCGCAGGAAGGAGTAAATGGCAGTGGGGACAGAGCGCAGCGCAGCGATGCCATTGCCTGGAACACACCCTGTCAGCACCCTCTGGGCTTCCTTCCTTTTCCCTTCCTACTGCAACTTGCTGTTGCCAGTGACTTTCCATAATTACATCATGGATTTTACCAGGAAAAGGTGCAAAAGTTTGTCCCTCAGAAAACCTCCAGCTCCCCAGTACCACTCACATCCCGCAGAGCAATTCCCAGTTACCCCAGTACAGCCTGGACATACACATCTACTCATTCCCATTCAACATGATGACCCTATAGCCCTTAAGAGATCTTGGAATGTTAAGAAACATTATGCCAGGTAAATTTCCCTTAGCAAGAGATTTTTTTCCTATCAATACATAGAGGAAATCACTGGGTTAAGACTCAGAATCCCTGACTGGTGAGCACAGGCTGCTTTTCCAGCATATTCTGTGCCTAACAGGCAGTAGAGGCTGAAGAGGAATCTGGGGGAACACACATCTACCAGGCTTGCTGAGTTAGTCCAGCTTTCCTAATGGTTGTACTAAGAAAGGTACTCACCCAGCTCAAACAATACATCTGCTTTGGGAACACTGCTGAGCTCCAAAAATTCCTTGATTTTCTTTAGACGCCTGGAAAATGGTAAATCCTCAAATCCCAGCCTGCAAACAGACAGTGCAGTGAAGGGGAGAGAATGTGAAGAGCCAGAATAAACTACCACAGCAGAGTTGGGGCCTTCCCCAAGCTACTCACGCTCGGGCATCACTGAGAGACTTGTCATCTGCCTCCACGTGCTCCATGTGGCTGATGAGCTGCTCCAGGAAGGTTTCCCTGCTGAGCCCTTCCTGCAGCGCCAGGTGCACAGCCAGGGCCTGCAGGATGGCCCCGTTGTAGCCCAGGGAGTTGGCGTGGGTCAGCTCCGCGCTCAGCTTCGCAAACTGCCAGAGAAACCTCGGTGTCAGCAAAGCTTCCTGGGACACTCCCCTGGCAGCAGGGACACCCAGAGAAGCCCAGAATGTTCTGTTACCTTCTTGACATCCTGGACGTCGGAGTAGACGAGGGAGATGCCGGCCACCCTCATGGCCCCGCCGTTCCCGTAGGAGCCCTTCCCGTTGAACTGGGCTCTGGCGGGCTCAAACACGTCGTTGCACTTGGGGCTCAGGAGCTTCTTGAAGACATTGACCACAGCCATCCCATAGCCCCTGTTGGGCTCCTTCTTGTACTCCTCAGCAAACCTGGTGTGGGCAGGGGGGAGAACACCCGGGGGGTTTGGTCTGTTACTGGGGTTTGTGATTGGATGAAGCCTCTCGCTAATGTGAATTAATAGCACACACATAAATCAGTCACAGTCAGGGCTCAGTGATTCAGTTCTGCAGGGAAACAATTCCCAAAGAACAGTGTGAAAGAAGGATGTATAAACATCACCTTCCATAACCCACTTGTTTCCCTCTCAACTCTGCCTCAAAATAGAAGCAAACTAGAAACATTTCCGTGGGTCACAACCACAAGGAAAGTCTTTTGTTCAAGTTCAATGGAAGAGTTTTCTAAACAAAGAAATGCTTTCCCTTAAGTGGAACCAAATGCTCTCAGGGCTGGATATTCAACAGGGAAACGGATCATAAACAGAGTCAAGCTGAGCTCATTCCTATTCCCTCAACTAAATTAAGGGCAGTACAAACATAAATAGCAACAAGTAAACATGAAACAAAACATTTCTGGAATCTCCAAGCATTCTCCTCCCCAAAGGTGAACACACACAAGGCTGACACACAGCAGTGTTGTCCTGTCAGGGGTGCTGAGGGAGCGGGACACAAACACCCCAATGGAAGTGTCCAAGGCCAGGTTGGGCTACTGCTGCACAGTCCAAGGCATGGCAAAGCAACAACAAAGTAAAGGATTAATCACCTATTTCCTAACTTTTCCCCCTCCAAAAATTAGTAATTAGAATCAGAATTAGTCTGCCTCAGCCCCTGTCCCCTTCCACAGACAGTCACAGTGATGGTTACACCTTCAGGAAGCCTCATCCTCACCTCTTGGCCATGTCAACCTCATCGAACTCCTGCTTGGCCAGCAGTGACTGCACCACCGACCTGCTCATGGCCGTGTCATCCGTGTATGGCAGCGACTCTGCAACGGGAGGGCAAAGAGTGACACCAGCAGCCAGGGACAAACTGCTCCTGCCCTTTGCCAGCACCACCCTCATCTCCAAGGCCTGACTGTCACAAGTTACCTGGAACAGCTGTGCCTGCCCCTGGATCCTGGAAGTGTCCAAGGCCAGGTTGGGCTTGGAGCAATCTGGGACAGTGGAAGGTGTCCCTGCCCATGGCAGGGAGTGGCACTGGATGATTTTTAAGGTGCCTTCCAACCCAAACCTGTCTGGAATTTAGGTTCCCTGGCACTCTGAGGTTGACACTATACGGAGAGGTTGTCAGAGTAAGGAGACACAGCCAGGGAGCTGCATCCACAGCTATAATGACACAGAATATACGTCAAGATTAGTAAGAGCCAGGAGAAGATGTCTGACATCCAGAGAAATATATGGACAAGAGAGTCAGGCCAAGACAGAATCACAGATTTCCAGGATGGTTCAGGTTGGAAGGGACCTTAAAGCCCATCCCATTCCCCCCCCTGCCATGGGGAGGGACACCTTCCACTATCCCAAGTTGCTCCAAGCCCTGTCCAACCTGGCCTTGGACACTTCCAGGGATGGAGCAGCCACAGCTTCTCTGAGCAATCTGTGCCAGGGCCTCACCACCCTCACAGGGAACAATTCCTTCCCAATATCCCATCTAACCCTGCTCTCTGGCAGCGGGAAGCCATTCCCTGTGTCCTGTCACTCCAGGCCTTTGTCAATAGCCTCCATCTTTCCTGCAAACCTCCCTCAGGCACTGCAAGGCTGCAATCATTTCCTAAGAGTTAAATAACAACCGTGTGCTTCTCTCACTCTTCTCCTCCTCAAGTTTTGGTACATCTGCTCCCTGCTGACACCCCAGCACTGCCACACTTATTCACAGCACACTCCCCCTCAGTTCCCCGGAGTAGGAGCAGTATGGGCCGAGCAGAGCAAACCACGGGTCCCTCTGCATCAGCGGTTTCCCTAAGGAATCCCTAGGGAATCAGGAATGCGTTTTGAACCCCCACAAAGAGGGGACACAGGACAGAGCAGGGCAAGGGACAACCAGGGCAGTCACAGTGGAGATGCCCCACAACCAGGTGAGGGGCAAGGACTGAGGGCACCCACGTTTCGGGGGAGCAGAGGGGTTGGGGATTCTGCAGGTTGGGCACACCCCAAAGCCCAGTCCTGGGGGTGCTGAGGGAGCGGGACACAAACACCCCCAAAGACCAGTCCTGAGGAGTGCTGGGGTCCAACCCTTATCTCTGAGGCGCCGAGTGCCGTGCACAGCGGGGTGTGTGAAGGGGGGACCAGGGGATATCCCCCGCTCGCCGCCGCGCTCCCCCTCACGCACCTCCACGTGCGCTCCCTGCCGCCTCCCCTCCCTCCTCAGGCGGCGCCGGTTCCAGCCCCTTGAGGAAACTCAGCAGCTCCGGCAGCTTCACGACGCTCCTGCCTTCGAAAACAGCTCCCAGGCAATCCCCCAACAACGCCCCGGNTGGCGGCCCGGAGGACCGAGGCGCCGACAACACACCCGCCTGTTCCTTAATCCCTCCTGGAATCCAGCTGGATTTAATCACCGCGGATGACAACTGGGGACAGGCCCTTTATTGTTTATAAATCTCCTCGGAGCGCGGGAGGCTGTAAACATCATCCAAGGGCCAGACAGTTATAAAACAAACTAGGAGGAGAATTCCATTCTCCCCAAACGCGACGCAGATGTCGCTTTTCCTCGCTACGGAACTGAATCACCGGGAGTTTTCCCCCGCGCTTGCACAATTCCCGGCGCACTAAGCCAGCTCCAGCTGACTGTTCCTCGGCAGGTTCCTGGTGCGGTTGACAGCGTCGACCTCTGGGTCAAACTTCTCCACGGGGACCACGAGTTTTTTCCGGGTGTCCATGCACTTGTTGTCCAGCTGCAGAGAATTGGTTTTGTAGCCAATATCGGTCTGAATGCGGTGAAGTTGTCGGTAAAGAGCATCCAAGGCATCCCTGGGAATGAGCAGAAGGGACAGGAGTTGGGATCAAATGCTGCATTGCTTCCCAGGAACAGGCTCCCCAGGGAATGGTCACAGCCCTGCCAGAGCTCAAGGAACATTTGGAAAATGCTCTCAAGCACAGGGTGGGATTGTTGGGGTGTGCAGGGCCAGGAGCTGGTCTCAGTGATTCTTGCGTGTCTCTCCCAACTCAGGATATTCCATGATTTTAAACTGGACAGGAAACACCCAACTTTCCACTTTCTGGCAGCATTTGGCCCTGTACAAAGAGCAAGCTCATCTGATACTCATTGTTTGGGGCAGTGAATAGTGAGCCCACACACTGTTCTGGGAGGGCAGCAAGAGATGTACACCCGGGGAGCTGCCAGCCCACAGCAGCACTTCTGTTCCTTCCTTGTCACTCTCTTTTTTGTCCCTTTTGGAACAGTCAGGGCCTGGATGAATTCAAAGTCAGCTAGGGGCTGTGGGAGCCCCATTGCCCTCCCAGCACAGACCCCTTGTGCCTGCACCCACCAAACCCAAACACTGAGCCCAAGTACCACGAGCACCAAAAGGCAGGTGCTGGAGGTGTGCCCAGAGCAGGGACACCCAGAGCCACGTCCCCTCAGGGCAGCGCTGGGCACTGCTGTTCCTGGACAGCAGGACACTCACTGTGACTCTGTCCGCTTCTGCTGGAGCGCACGGATTGTCCCCTCCAGCTGCTGGACCTCGTCTGTCAGTCCGAACTGAGCCTGCAGGGAGGAGGGGACAGCACTTAACAGGGCTTTCACAAAGGCCACAGTTCCCTCATTTCCCTCTCCCCCAGCTCTGACGTTCTTTCCTTGCTTTGCTGTGCCACTGTAGGATCTGTTGCTCAGCTGCTCCAAAACTCATGCCCGTTTTCCAGAGCCCCAGTTCCCTGCAGGGACCATGGCAGGTGAGGTACCTGATCCCGGCAGAGCTCGATGTGGGGCCGGTACGTGCGCGTCTCCAGGCGGGTGTGAGCCACTTTCAGATCCAGTGTTCTCTTCCGGATGTCTTCCTCCAACTGCCGGATCTCCTCCTCCATGTCAGCAATTTCCTGCAAGGTCTAAGGATAGACATGTGTCATGAGGAACAGCCCGGGATAGAGACTGGGAAACTGCCCCCATGTCTCTGGGAATTTTGCTGTGCTGAGGATAGATTGTACTCAAGGGCTTCTGAGGACTGAATGCTCTGCTTTCACATGGACCAGGATGGTGCTGCTGAGGCAAGGGGTGAAATAAAAAGGCCAAAACCTGGCAGTGCTGCCAAGCAGTGACAGAAAAGCACTTGTGAGAGGTGGGATACTGCTGGGATCGTATATGTGGCACTGAACAGCAAATATGTGGAAACTACACTCAGGCTGAGTCACTTTCCATGTAATAAACAGCCTTTGGGATTCTATTCCCAGCCAGGGTTGTAGTCAATGACCAAAGAAACAACACTTACATTCTGCTCCTGCCATCTCAGCTCACTAAGGGCTCCTTCCATGTCTCTAATCCTCTTCCTCAGGGCAAACTCTGTAGCTATACGCTGAGCATCCAGCTCATTGTTTGTCTGAGGAGAGAACAGCTCCAGTCACACATGGCTGCCAGGTGTCTCTGTCCCCCCAGGCTGTGCCTGGAAGGCTGGGACAAGCCCAGGAGCAAAACCAGCTGGGTTTGGCTGCTGCCACATGTGTGCAGGTCACATTCGCCCAGTAGCCAAAAGGCAGGGATCGATGGACAGGGACATATCCTCCAGCTTGCTGAGACTGCTGCAATCTCTGCAGCATGACCAAGCTCCTACTTAAACCAGGAGGCCAGCTGCTCCCAGACAGATCCAGAGACGTGCCTACCACTCTCCCACACCAGATCCAGAATGGCACCACAGATTCTGGGCCAAGGGAGCAGTTTACCTGGGCAATGCTAAGTGTGATTGCTCCTCGGAGATCAACCGAGGCTCTCATTTCTGCCTCAGCACGGTCCTTGTTGCACTGGCTGTTCTGTTCCCACTCACGAAGTGCAGTTGTTCTGTGAACAAATCAGTTATGAAAATAAATTGCGTGTTTGCAAGACATTTTAAAGGAACCACCTGCTGCAGGCCAGCATGGCAGCACAAAATGATTCTGGAAAGCTGTAGGTCGCATCTTGCCTGATCTCCTCAGAGACTGAACCCCAGCAGGCTCAACATCTGCTCTACCCAGGGACACATGCAAACCATGGAAGGGAATGCCAGGCAAGTGAAAATGTGCAGCAAGACCCCCTGAGCTGTGCCAGAGGTGACACCACACTGCTGAGTGTCATCTCAGCCAGGCAGGAAGGAGGTAGGTCCCCTATGGGTTTGTGGTGACAATTTAGCTATCTCCCAAAAGTCTGTGGCTTCCCCGTGCCACAGCCAACTTCTATTCTGAGCTCTCTCCAAAACTGTACCCATCAAGCCTGGACACAGCACGGAAGGAAAAAGCATCCCAGGGCTTGGGGCACACTTGGCCACACAAGGACAGATTCTTCCCTTACCCATCTGGGATCCGTGTTGGGTTGACCTTGAAGGAGATGTTGCCAGAGGTGGGATTGAAGGACATGCACTGCCGATCCAGTTCCAACGTTTCCACCTTGTGCCGGTGGTCACAGGTCAGCTGCTGACGAGCTTCCTTTAAGAGGCTGCAGAGAGCCAGGCTGGAGTCAGTGGGGAGCAGGCCCAGGGCAGGGGCAGCTCACAGTTCCCAAAGCCTTCATCACCATGTCAGTCATCTCAGTGAAGTGAATGATGAGCTCTCACCCTCGCTGGGACCTGGGCCTGACCTGCCCAGCACTGCCTGCTTGGCTGCCCCAGGCTCCGCGCTGGTATCGCCCCGGAGAACGGAGCTGCAAAGGATTCCCACAGAGTACCAGGGCCTGGGAGCTTTAACACCTCATGGCCACTAAACCAAGGCAGGTGGCACAAGAGATCTGGGACAAAATTACCAAAGGGTGCTTGTGAAGTTGCCTGTGACACGCCCTTCCCTGCCAAACCCCAGATCTTGAAAATCATCCAGGGCTCCTGTGTGGTTTTCCCTGACTGCCTGCCCATTTCAGCGTGGCATTAGAGGCACATCATGTATCTGGGGCCAAGCAAGGAGAGCAGAGTCATTGGCCAAAAGCTGTCACTCCTCACCAGAGCTGTTTGAAGGCATCATCTACTCGCTGCTGCAGCTCTTTCTTGGTTTTCTCAATCACCTTCACCTCTCTGAGTAGCTCCTCTTCCACAGGATCCCTCACCACATCAATGTCACGACGGCTCTCACGGAACGTCAGGCACTCAATGGCAACATCCAAACACAAGTTCTTTGCCTGGATGGCATTTTCTGCTGCTTCCTTCACCTGGAAGAAGCAATCAATCAGGTTGGGGGGGGATCTTTCAGGGATGGGAGAGAGAAAGGAAGGGGAAGCCACCCATATTATCATTAAGAGCGACTCACACTGTCTTTGCAGTTCTGAAACCTTTTATCAAGTCTGGAATAAAAATTGCCAGAGCCAAACACCTTAGTCCTCTACACTTGCCATTTGCATTGGGAATCACACCTTGCTGGGGGTTAACAACTCCAGAAGCAGCAGCAGCCTCTGGGTTTAAAACTCACAGCATCAGAGATCTCCCACCACTATTCTCTATTTAAACCCAAACATTTTTGAAGGATGGTGTTAACATATTTCTAATTATCCTTCAGAGCTTTATAAAACGTCCAAACAACAAAATCCACCCAGAAATCCAAACAGGAGCATGCAATATACAGCTGCGTGACATGGCTTGGCTCAGCCAACAACACAGTGGTTTGTTTTCCAAGAAGTCATTCCATTAAGTATGGATCTCAG
>VXAX01005492.1:0-21963 GCA_013399835.1 Leptocoma aspasia
GGAGGAGGAGGAGGAAGAAGGAGCAGCCAGGGCCGGTCCCGCTCCGCCCGCCCCTCCCCGGCCTCACCGCGCACCTCCCCCAGTGTCCCCTCCCCGGGCAGTGTGACATCACGGTGCTTGCGTCACCCCCGGGGGCTTGGGGACACAGAGACCGACCGGAGCTTCCCCAGCCCGAGACCCCTGGAGCTGCTGTGCAGTGACACAAGCCCATCCCGCATCCCCCAAATTGTTGTGCACCGGCACAAGCCCACCCCGATGTCCCGCGGGCTCTCGCGCAGTGGCACAAGCCCACCGCGATGTCCCCTGGGCCCTTCAGAACCGGCTCAAGCCCATCCCGTTGTCCCTTTGCTGTTGTGCACTGGCACAAGCTCACCCCGATGTCCCCCAAATTGTTGCGCACTGGGACTCGCCCACCCCGATGTCCCCCGTGTGATGCCCGCGATGTCCCCGTGTCGCGGGGATGAGCACTAGGTGGCAGCTGGGACATGGCGTGCACAGAGCCAGAAATTAATCCCGTTGTTTTCCCGCCCTACCACAGAGATGAAACCGTTGTGAAATGGGATCCCGAGCATCGGAGGTTGCAGGGGCCCTCTTGCGTGCATTTGCTTTTTATCCCAAATTTCCAGCCCTGCAGCCTCCAGCCCTGATGCTTTCTAGAAAATAAATTCCCAGCAGGTTGTTTCGGGAGAAGACACGAGGGAGGGTTTAATTAAGTCAAAATATCACCTCTGGTTTTGGTGGTTTTTGCAATATGCTGCAGGAAGCTCCCAAAACTTTGTACATCAGCTGGGCTGTTGGATGTACCTGTGTTCTGGGACTTTCATACACTTATTGTTGTGGTTTTTTTAATTTTACTGAGGTTTTTTTGCAACTCTGGCAGTAAAGCCCAGGCTCTGCTGTGTAACAGGAGCCACCAAACTGCTCAGAAATGTCCTTGCCTGGTTTTCCCTACTCATGGGAGCATCCCCAGGCTCTCTGTGGGTCTCCAGCACTGCTTTTTACCAAGAACTTGGCATCTTTGCAGCCTCAACTCCATCTGATTGGGTTTGGGGGCCCTTTGGGTGTAAAGGATAACTCACTTTTCCTCCTGTCCCACTGCCCTGCCTGTATTCGTGTTTCATTAATTAATGACGTTGGGCTGCTGGGCCCAGCTCCAGCGAAGCATTTTAATAAAGTCAGGGGTGTAATTTGGGCTCTGGAGCCAAGTGAAACTCAGCCTTGGCTGTCTCTGTCCTCCACAGCAGCAAACACCACATGGCTCAGTCCTAGAAAACCCAATTTTTAGCATACAAAGCACAACTCAGCCTCTAATGGGCACCAAAGCCTCTTCCTGACCTGAGAGTGGGATGTGGAAGAACCATTTTTACAAATTCAGCAGTGAGGATGCTGCCAAGGTCCATGCAGGCACAATGTGACCCTTCTTGTCACCCACAGAAGACATGTGAACCTCATCATCTCATCCCTTCCCTGAGGTGTCTCAGCTGTTTTTCCTCAGTCTGTCCTCCTGTGCTCCAAGCCAGGAATAAATCCTGTGCCATCATCACCCCGGAATTTTGCCAGGCAGAGAAGGAGAAAGCCAGAAGGTCTTCCAGAAGATATTCCCAGAGCTAGCCACCCTCCCCAGTTTCTCTGCCAGCTCCCAGTTGCTCTGGCTGCCTCCCAGCCACCGCTTTGGCTGCACTTTGCTGGATTTCAGCACCCAGGAGCCTCTTTTGCTAAAAAACTCCTCATGGCTCCAAGAAAGCTACATCCTGGAGAAGAGAAGGCTCCAGGGAGACCTCAGAGCCTCTTCCAGGGCTTAAAGGGAGAGCTGGAGAGGGACTTGGGACAAGGGATGGAGGAACAGGACAGAGAGAATGGCTTCCCATGGGCACAGGGCAGGGATGGATGGGATATTGGGAAGGAATTGTTCCCTGTGAGGGTGGGGAGGCCCTGGCACAGGGTGCCCAGAGAAGCTGTGGCTGCCCCTGGATCCCTGGCAGTGCCCAAGGCCAGGCTGGGTGGGGGTTGGAGGAATCTGATCTGGTGGAAACTATCCCTGGCCATGGCTCCAGCCCTTGGAGCATCTCCATGGCCTCCTCTGGACTCACTCCAGCAGCTCCAAGTCTTTCTTGTGTTGGGAACCTCAAGATTTGGGCTCGGTGCTCCAGGTGAGCTGCCCACAGGTGACACCACACAGACCCAGCTGTTCCTCAGGTACTGAGCCACTGTTCAGCCCAGATGTTTGGCTGCACATCTGTCTGCAAACACCTCACAATGCCTCAGGGAAGGGTTTCAGCAGCAGCCCTGCCCTAAAGGACCAGGGGATCAGGCACAACTTCTGCAGGTCCTTCCCGTGCTTGAGGTGATGCAGCAGAGCAGATCTGACAGATGATTGTGGATGATGCCAGGAGATGCAGACATTAGATTTTTCCTCTGTAAAATGCACATTTTTCTTGCTGTACATTGGTGATTCTTAGAACAGCTGGTCCTGGCATCCACGAGAAGGTTTTCCTACCTGGATTGGGTGCAAAGGACCCAATTCCAAAGCTTTTTGTGGGAGCTGCTCTGTAAAAGTAACCACAGCACAATTATGTGTAACCACGTTGTGGGACCAAGCACGTTCAACACGCGAGTATTAAATCTCANGAGGAAAGAAAAGCACCCAAAAGAGCAGCCCAGAGAAACAAGAAGCCTGCAGGCAGCCTGAAAGCTGCTGAAAAGGCGGTGCTGCTGGAAACCTCAGTGAAATAGTTGCTTTGATTGGGAAAGAAAACAAAGAGATCTAAGAAAAATCCCTGCAGGGCATGAAGGGCGAGCCCAGGGAGGCTCTCGCAGGGATGAGCTCAGCCGTGCTCCAGCAGCTGCCGGAGGAGAACGGCAACTCCCATGGAAGTAGGAAAGAGGGACAAAAGAGAAGGGAAGATCCCTTTGCAACAGGCACCTGAATTTATAGAAATGTCTGTAAATGCATAAAAAGCAGGGAGCCATCGGAGGAATCCTTGGTGGGAAAGGAGGATGCTTAGGCGTGCTGTGCTCAGGGAACTCTTCTGTCCATGGCAAGAGAGTAAAGATAATAATAAAACTGAAATTGCTGGGCATGGGCTGTAATAATTTCCATGAATAGATATGGCATAAAATATCTTATGTGCCATGCAGGTAACCCAGTAATGAAAATGTTTTGGTGCAAAAATTTGAAAAAAAACCAAACCGCTTTTTCCTTTTTTATTCTTAACTCGTAGATTTCTATTTTCCTCTCTCACTTTTTTTCCCCTATCATTCCCTGGTGCAGATCTTTTCCATGTTCTTAATTGTCCAGATTTTCCTTTCCAAGAGCAGTAATGATGTAGAATTAATGACAGCCTGAATTTCCAAAGAAGAACTAACTTCCCATTTAATGTAGGTTTGGTGGGTTTTATTTTAACATTCCAGATGATGATGATTTTACTTCTATGATGACATATTGTTCATGTTTGTAAGGAAATATAAAACCTCTGAAAACAGATGGGAACAGAGACCTTGGGTGAGTTGCTGTGGCCAAAGGGTTGCTCAAAGGGAGGAGGCCCAGGGTGGTTTTCCTCATCTCAACACATTTCCCGAGGCGATGCTGCAATGGTTTGAAAACCAAACCTCGGTTCCTCTTAGGACAACAGCAAAGAGGATTCATTGGGTGTCCCCAGAGCTCCCCAAAGCCTCATTGGCCACCAGAAGGCTGTGGTGGTCAAACATCCCTCACCACCCTCCAGGAACAGCACAAACCCACGCTCTGCTCCTTCATCCGGGTGGCTGACACTGATCCTGGGACTGTTCCAGCCTAGAGCTCCTCCTGCCTGGTAACAACCAAAATATTCTCATTATTCAGCCTCTCTCAAAAGGTTTTGTCCTTCTTAAATGGGGCTGGAGTCTTCATGTCTTTCATGTTTATCTGCATTTTGTTTTGTAGCCTTAACTGTGCAGTGACTCCAGTCTGTCATGAGCCAGTTTCTAGAGGTGTCAAATGTTGATAAGGGAGAGGAGTTTTTGTTGGTGGCAGGAAATGCAAACAGTCAAAAATTTATCCTGGAAATAATGCAATTCTTGAGGGAAAGAATAAACAACAGCCTCTAAGCAAGAATAAGGAGAAGTTGGCTTTTAATTGGAAGAAAATTGCTTTTTCTGCTCTTTTTTTTTTAAGTAGAAAAGCTTAAGAAAACCCATGAGGTTGTTCTGTATAAATCTAGCAAAAATTGTCTTATTTTCTGAATTAACAGCTTTAACTTCCACAAGGCAAATCAAATTTATTGCAATACATTGCAGGTTGTCAAGAAATCCAGAACAAATTGCTGGTCACTTGATGCATTAATTAAAAGGGGATTTAAAATTGGATTTTTTTGCATGGAAGTTTTTTCCTATGTCATGATCCTATGTGTGCTCCAGGAAAATCTTAGGACAATAGACATGATCATGACAAAAATATGTAATAACCTCTTTTAGGTAACTTCCAAGTCTTGAAGAACATTTCTCTGTGTCACTTCTGGGACTATGGAGGGACAAGGCTCTAACCAATGTCCTGGTCTCCTTTCTCTGCAGTGACCCAAGATCCCAGCCCACCCTCTGCCATGAGAATCCTTCCTTTTCTCCTTGTTCTCCTCTTGGTGGCATTTCAGGGAGCTGCAGGTAAGGTGAGGGACTAAAGAGAAGATGTTGGTGTCTGGCAAAGGTCTCCTGTCCCCTTTAGGATGTGACCAAGCTGCCTCCTGCAAAGAATCCTCATATAAATCATCAAAACTCATTGGAGATTACAGATGAGAAATGAAATTAGCAGGCAAATACTCCAAGCATCACTTTGAAAGGGGTAGCCCCAAAATTACCATTCAGCACCAGCGTTTTCCCCATTAAACCCTGCAGGCTTCCACTTAAATCACTTTGCCTCTGAGTCACCCAACAAACAAATTAAATCATGAGCAAATATTCTTAAACCACACAGGAAAAAAGAAAAAGTAATCTGTGCCCACGTTCTTCAAATATCCTTTGCTTTAGGAGCTAGGACATAGGGTAGAGAGGCACAAAATCATGATGCCTGTTGGGGGGTGCAAAGGAGTCTGGAACCCCAAACAAACTCGATTGTCCAGAAAAAGGGGTGGTATTTTAATATCAGCCCTGAAAATGGCACAGCTACGTTTGCAGGGTGCTCTGTGCACAAGCAAGGGCTGGTGGAGTCTGGATCTCTGTGGGAACAGGGTGGAAAGTGTCCTCTGGGGAAGGAAGGATGGGAAAAGCCTGTGATGAATTTCAGCAGACCAGAAATGTGGGAAAAGTGTCATATATATATACATATGTATATATATATATATCTATATATATATATATCTCCCTGGAGGGGTTTAAAAGCCATCTGGATGTGGCACTTGGGGACATGGATTAGTGGTGGGCTTGGCAGTGCTGGGTTAACAATTGGACTTGATGATCTTAAAGGTCTTTTCCACCCTAAAGGAATCTGTGATTCTATGATTTTATGTGGTTGTCTGATGTTATTCTTACCTGGGCCTCTGCCTGTGCCAGTTCTCAGAGGCAGGACACTGGGCAAAGAGTTCCTTTGGTCTGTTTTATGTCCTTATTTAGCACACAGGGGATGTTTGGCCTGTTTTCAGAAGAACCTTCTGGTTATATTAAAGTTAGAAATTTATCTGTATCTGGGAAGAAAATGTTCTGAGAGTTCAGACTGCTCACAGCCACCTCTGCAGTGCCCCTCACACCACTAGTTTGAGACCAGGAGTGTTTTATTCACCCTTTAAAGCACTCCTTTATTATTGCCAGGGATTTTCTGGGTGTGTATATATCACTCTACTCACATGCTGGGAATCCAGCCCACCAGGGATGTGCTGGATGCATTGTCCATATGTAATATCCATTCTCTGTTTGCTGGAACAAGCTCCCCTCTCTCTGAATACGCTGGATTTTGTGGTGTTCCATGGATGAGCTGGAAACTGGAATCAATTTGTTCAAGTGCACTCAATCCAGAACACTTCAGCTGCCAGGCTACATCTTTATTAATTGACCAAACAGGGCCAGGCAACCTCCTGCCTAATTGCCACTCTGCTCCCTGGGGTTGTTTTGATCCCTGACCATTACCACCTTCATGGACAAAACCTGTTCTGGGAATAGCACAGGCTGGTGGCCATTCCCAAAAGGCAGTTTGGATGTGGGTATCCTATTTTAGCAGGGAATTCCATTTAGACATGTAGGGAAGAGCAATTCCAGATTGGTCAGCCCCAGAGCCAGAGGGCAATGCCTGGTGTGGTGGGTTTGGTGGTATGGAAATGTTGTTCTGCATGGATTCATGAATTTATCCATGTATGGGAGCCATCCCAATGGACTGCTGGACACCAGGATCTGTTTGAGACATGAGTGAAATGTATAGGGAGGGAAATGGCCAAATCTGTAGAACCATGGAATTGTGGAATGGTTTGGGTTGGAAGGGACTTTAAGGATCATCTCATTTCATCCTCTGCCATGGGCAGGGACACCTTCCACTATCCCAGGTTGCTCCAAGCCCTGTCCAACCTGGCCTTGGACACTTCCAGGGATCCAGGGGCAGCCACAGCTTCTCTGGGCACCCTGTGCAGGGCCTCCCCACCCTCACAGGGAAGAATTTCTTCCTAATACCTAATCTAAATCTCTCCTCTTTCAGTTTAAAACCATTCCCCTCTGTGCTATCACTGTCTGTTCACATTAAAAGCCTCTTCCCTTCTTTTTTATACAAGTGTGACTCTCCCAGATGAGCTGGTGCATCTCTCCTGAATTGTGACCTACAAGGTTTTAAGAGCTGCAAAGTGCCTGCTTACTGTTTTCTATCAGGTCTCTGATGTCCATCCCTAAAATCTGAGTTCCTAAGAAAGCCCTGGGCTTGGAGACACATCAGAAGAAGGAATTAGAGTGTTTGCTTGGCAATTGTGCCCACAGACCTCCTCCTCTGAGGACTGAACTGTCACGACCTTGTCAGCTCACAGGGATTAGGCAAAATGCAAATCCCTGCCAGAAATAAAATGTCTCCCATCTTTGTTTATTTGTTGGTTTATTTGTTCTTTTTTAAGGCAGAAGCTTGGCAAGACCCAGGAGACCTTACATGGAGTGTGGATATCGCGGGACTTTCTGCCACAGGGGGAAATGCCCTCGTGGCAACGATTACCTGGGGTCGTGTCGTTCTGGGTACAGCTGCTGTAGGTGGTAAGCTTAGGATTTATCTGGGGCAAAGATGACTTTCCAAATTATCATTTGAATCCCAAGAAGCAGGATTTTCCTCATAATCATAATTCTGAAAACCCTGAAATATCCTTTCCTTTGTGTAGGTTGTAGTGTGGCTAATTGTGGAGAATCTCCAGGAGTGATCGCTTTTGACATCGTTGGATTCAAGGAATTCTTGTGGCAGCCACCAAGGATTTCTCATTCTCCTTTCAATAAAAGCAAGATCTGGGGAGGTTGCATGGCTGCCCTGTGTGGTGTTGTCATTCATTTCCAAAAGTAATTAATTTCCCAAGTCTTATTTCCATTAAGAATTTTAAACAAGAGTTCTGAAATCAATCTAAACCTGCCAGGAATGTGTAGTTCGCCAAAATATTTACCCGTCTTGGGCTGCTGATTATGTGAGTGCTGGAAAGTTCTTCACACATGCCTGCTAGGGAATTCTCTGTCATGACTGAGATCAGTCACCATTTCCACTGGGAGCACAAAAGTCTTCTCCAGTCTGACGCTTCACAGCACCTCTGCTCTGAAAACTTTGGGTTCCCATCTCCTGATCCAGAGCTTTCAGACCTGGGAACAGCATATTGTTTTATTAGGAGAACTAAAGTCACACTGAGCAGGATAAATTGGTAATCTTAAGTCTGATTTTACCCTTGGTGTTTCTGTCTGCTATAAATTTGGAGTGAATCTGCAAAATTTATATCGGCTGCAGCTGCAAACCAGGAGATCAAAGTTAGACCTGTGAGGTTTCTTGAGGCAATTATAGAAACATGTGTGAGAGGCCAACCCCACTGTGCCTCTGATCACTTCTCTTCTAAGAGATTCAGCCTGTCCTGCGCTGGACCACAACAGAAAACCTAGAAGGTGCAGGTTGCTCAGAGAGCTCCTGTCTCTGCAGCTGCTCCTGCACGGTCAGGACCATCCTTGCACTGACAAGGAATCCTTGGTGCCCAGAGAAGCTGTGGCTGCCCCAGGATCCCTGGAAGAGTCCAAGGCCAGGTTGGATGGGGCTTGGAGCACACTGGGACAGTGGAAGGTGTCCAGGCCCATGGCAGGGAGTTGCAATGAGATGATCTTTAAGGTCCCTTCCAATCCAAACCATTCTGTGATCCTGTGAAGGGAGGAGCATTAATGGCTGACCTTTTTAAGGGAAGCAACCAACCCAAGTTGGACTTGACTGGACAAAGGACTGACTTGAAGCCCTGAGCTGCCCACTTGTTGCAAAGCATTTGCCCACCCTTCACAGAATCACAGAATCACAGAATCACAGAATTTTTAGGGTTGGAAGGCACCTCTGGAGATCATCCGGCCCAACATTCCTGCCAGGGCAGGGTCACCTGGAGCAGGTGACACAGGAACACATCCAGGTTTGTTTGGAATGTCTCCAAAGAGGAAACTCCATGGCCTCCCTGGGCAGCTGTTCCAGTGCTCTGCCACCCTCAGTGTAAAGAATTTCTTCCTCAAGTAGAGTTGGAATTTCTTGTGTTTCAGTTTATGGCCATTGCTCCTCATCCTGTGGCTGGGCACCACTGAAGAGAGTCAGTCACCATCCTCTGACACCTCTTGGAGATGTTTATATGGATTGTTGAGATCCCTTCTCAGTATTCTCCAGACTGAACAGGCCCAGCTCCCTCACTGTCTGTCCAGAGCAGATGTTTCTGCAGATGACTCTGCCACCATTGAAACCACAGCCTTGTGCAGGGCCGGAATCTGGGCCAACGGCCTCCTCCCAGGATCTCCCTGGATGGAAACCTGAGGAAGTTGCCAAGTGGAGCCAAACCAGCAATTTACAGTTGATGTCCTAAGAGGTTTTTGCACAATCCATGGTAGGTGAGTGTTTCACAAACTGGAATGGCACAAGATTTTTGCTCAAGGACTGAGGACTTTGCAGGGAGGGTTCAGCCCCGATAATTTTAGATTCATCTGCCTGTAGCCAGCATCATGCAGAATCCAGTCTCATCATGCTTTACCTCACCACCACAAAGAGCTGTTCTTGCCTTTATGGCTGGGGAATGGTTTCAATTGCCACTTTAGAGTGAAACAGGCTGAAACCCCCTAGGATCCATGCTGCACATCTCCTCCCTGCTTCTTATCCCAATCCCAGGGACTCTACATGTTCAAATTCATAGAATCAGAGAATCATAAAATGGTTTGGGTTGGAAGGGACCTTAAAATCATATAGATCCAACCCCCCCACCATGGGCAGGTACTCCTTCCACTATCCCAGATTGCTCCAAGCCCTGCCCAGCCTGGCCTTGGACACTTCCAGGGATTAAACTGATGCATGTGCTAAAGAGGAACAGCGCAAAGATGCAGCTAATTGCCACCTTAATGAAGCCCTGTAAGTACTGGACGTAGCTGCTCCCAGTGCCTGGCCTCCTGGGGTTTTGATGCCAAGACAGCTCAGTAGATATTAAAAAAAAAAAATTGGGACATGTCCTTTTCCCTTTTTCTGGCTGTAACTGTAGGATCACGATTTCCTTCAGTGGTGATGGAAATAAGAAGTCCTGAATGCTCTAACTATCATGGCAGAGTAGTGGTGATGCCCCTGGGTACAGATCTGCAAATAGTTTGTACAATGTCCCTCACTGGGGAGTGAAAAAACACTGAAATATGGTGAGTTGTTTGGATCAAAGGCATATTCATGTATTGCCCAAAGGAGCTGTGGCTCCTGGAAGTGGAGGACATCCCTGGAAGTGTTCACAGACAGGTTGGATGGGGCTTGGAGCACCTACTGGAAGGTGTCCTTGCCCACATCAGCTGGTTGGAACCTCCTGGTCCCTTCCAAACCAAATCATTGTGTGATTCTGTTGTCATGATAGTTTCTGGGTTTCTGCAGGCCTGCTAGGTTTTGTTTCCAGGAGAGACATTGCTTTCTCAAGGAGAGATTTTTGTAAACAATCTCTAAGCTATGTCCTGCTTTCAAGGACATACATCTGGTATTTTTATCTCTTTTTGACCAACTGTGGGAGGCAGCTGCTCTTGGTTACCAGCACTTTGCTTTAGTGTGATAAGAGCATTCTTGTACAGACACAGGAGCATTCTGTAACGAAGCAGAAATTTGTACCAGGCTGCACTGTATGAGGCATTAAGCCTTGGGCCTGGAACGTGGAGCCAAATATAATAAAACTATCTTAAACCTTCTGCTACCTGGAGTTAGAGTCTTTATGCATGAGGGGAAAGAACCAGGACAACTGGTAAACCCCTCATGCCAACAACAACAACAACAACCACATGCTTCCACGATTCATGTGAGCGCTCAGGGAACACACACCAGGCACCAGTGTGTTTTTAACATCCATCCCCACACATGTACCCATAACGCTTGATGAAACTGCAGCAAGGCTGGAAATGTTTATGAAGATGCTCCAGCAAAGGGTTACACACAGCAAACAAAGCCACAATGAAAGCCTGTCCTTCCTAGGGTTGCTGGTTGGACGGGGATGTCATCCCAAGTGGCGTCTTCCCAGTTATTTTCAAGTGAAGCATAGAGAGCACGCTTCCCGTGGGGGGAGGAGGACAGAGCTCCTTTGTGTGGTGAAAGCTGATTGTTTGCCAAGGCCTAACGAACAGGGATGCTGTGTGTGTGTCCCCAGAGGTGTCCAGCAAACCACAGCACCGAGCAGCCCTTACGCAAGGTGGGATGACACAAGATCCTGGGCTGGAGGCCTGGGAATCCTTCTCAGGTGTCAGATGAGGGAAGCTCTGCTTGTTTTTCTCTGTCGGGGGAAGAACAGAAAAAGGAGCTTTGGGGCTGGACAATTTGAGGACTCAGCCATCCCAAGGGAGATTGTGCCACGTGGAGAGACTAAGCTGCTGCTGCTGGCAGGAAGCTCCGACTCCCGGGCTACTGAGTGCATCCTGCCACCAGTGCCTGGTCACACCCCCTCTCCTCAGTCCTGTCCCCGCGCAGGTGCCACACGACCTGCAGGAAGGGACCCTCTCATTCATCTCTGCCTCCTTTCTCTTCTCCCCAGAGCTGCGACTCTGCTGGCGACTCCCAGGCATGAGGATCCTGCCTGTCCTCTGTGCTCTGCTCCTCCTGATGCTCCAGGGAGTGACAGGTAAGGAATATGGAGGGTTGGTCCTCTGTCAGTGTTTTTTAGGGACGATTTGTCACCTGAGCTGATGAGCCACGTGTGAGCTCTCCTGGTGGCTGTGCCATCCCTGCCGGGGTCCCTCTCACCCCACACTTTTAAGGAAAGACTCCAGCTTCAGGTTCTGCTGTTGGGACCAGAGCTGGAGCATTGTATTAAAGCTCTCATCCTTCCAAAACTGGGATTTGACCCCTCTCCGTGCCTCCTGACCCTTGCATCTCTGAGTCAGCAGCACTGGGCACATCAGCCCTGCTGGAGAGGAGGAGGAGGAGGAGCGGGGAGGAAGGGAAATCCTGCTTCCACCTTTAGAGCTCTCTCTCGTTCCAGGAAGGAGGCAGCAGGCACGATGGAGACCTCTCCCAGAGCCTGCTTAGGGGTGTTGTGACTGTCTCCCATCCAAGTGCCATAAACTCACCTGGATTTCTGCTGCAGGCACCTGCTCAGCAGCTGTGGCAGGGGACAAGCAGGGCTGGGCTAGCGCTGGCCGCGCAGGGACCAGGGGCTGTGCTCAGCATCTCGGCTGAAAATCTCCTCTCTCCGTGCCCTGCAGGGCTGGCTCCGGTTCGAGCATCAGCCCAGGACTGTGAGCGCCGCGGGGGATTCTGCTCCCAGCGCTCCTGCCCGCCGGGGATCGGCCGCATCGGCCTCTGCTCCGAGCAGGAATTCTGCTGTCGGATGTGAGTTCAGGGCTGCCCGGAGGGCTCAGGGTACCGCCTGTTGGGGTTCGGGGTGTGGCTGTTGGGGACAACACGGGGACCGTGCAGCACGAGGAACATTGCTGACCCTCGCTGCTGCCCTGGCTGGGACAGGCACTGCCAGACCTCTCCTCCCACAGGCGGTGGTATCCCTGATGGGCTCCTGGATCCCCGAGCAGGACACCAGCCCCTGTCCTCGCTGCGTGGTCCGGACGATGCTGCCTGGAGACACCAAGCGCTGCCAGGGGCAGCAGCAACCCTGCACAGCCAGACCTGGATCCCACAGGAATCCCATCCCCCAGTGTCCCCAATACAAGGTGGTGGCCATTCCCACTGTGTATCCTGGGTGTGCATCTCTTTCCTCTGTGTGTAGGGAAGGGCAGAGAGGATGGGGTGAATTCCTAGCTGACATGGACACACAAACACTGTCCCACCATCCACCCTCTCTCCATGCTGGCCTCAGCCACACCAGCATCTCCACCCGTGGTGGGAGGGGGGACACATGTGACACTCACGGGGAGCCCAATGCCAGCCTTTTGGCTCAGCAAGGGGACCCCAGCACCTCTCACACGGGGATGGAAGGGTGGCTATGCCCACCCTAATTTCAGTGGGGACCTGCTGGTTGTCCACTGGCCCCCAGGCTGGATCAGGAGTCCTTGGGGGGCTGTTCCATGGGACACACTGCCCTGGTGTCCTTGGGTCCATCCCCAGCTGTGGCACACTGGGGGTGTTGTGGGGTCCAGGGGTATCTGGGGGGGTGGGAGAAGTCATTCTGCTCCAGAGGGAATAGGGAGTGATGGCTGTGCCATGGGGCTTCTCTGGAGCTTGGGATTGAGCTGGGGGTCAGTGCTGGGAGGGTTTCAAGGCCTGGGGCTGGGGGCTCAGTTAGGAGCCCAGGTGGGTCATTGTGGATGATTTGTGTGACAGATCCAGGATGCTCAGCTCAGGGGCGCCATGGGGCAGTGACCACGGGAATGCTGGGACGGGGGACACCCACTGCTCCCCTCCATGGAGCAGGGCAGCCAGGGGTGGGAGCAGCCTCTCCTGGGGTGTTGGGCATTGCTGTGGGTACAGGGAAGGTCAGATCAGGGTCCCAGCTGTGGGTCCAAGTCGGATCTGGATCAGCAAGGCCAAGCTGCAGCTCTGATGGGGTCGAGCACAAGATCCCCAGGTCACAGCAGCTTCCCCGGGCAGGGCTGGCCCCAACCATGGCCCCTCTGCACTGGGGATTATAGAAGTCCTTTCCACACCATCAGCAGCAATCCCTGGCTGTGTTGGCTCTGGGCTGGTCCTGAGTCTGGTTCCAAACCTCCAGGAGTGAGATATTCCAAGGACTCAGCAATGGACACCCAATCCTACAGATTGATGCTCGAGGAATGTCCCCATCATGCATCAAGGCCAGGTTGGACAGGGCTTGGAGCATCCTGGAATAGTGGCAGGTGTCCCTGCCCATGGCAGGGGTTGGAATGAGGTTAATTCTATAGGTCCTTCCAACCCAAAGCATTCCATGATTCCATGCATCTCTCTGAGAGATGACACCAGACCCTCAAGTCCCATTCTCCTCCCCAGGATCCAGCTCCAAGAGTTTTGGTCTCTCTGAGCAATGGACCAGCACCCTGGAGACACACCACAGACAGACTGCTTGTACAAAAAAGGGTTGCAAATAAGGTTTACTAGGAATATAGGACAGGTAACAAGATGGATGTAGGGCATGGCCAGAAAGCAGCCATGGATACATTGCTTCTTCTTCTCTCATGATCTTTCCTCCATGAGCCACCTTGATCTTGCTGAAACACCACAGAATTCCTATAAATCCAAAAACTCTCGTGATCAAGTTCACACCTCTAAAGCCTGATAAGGCCCTATTCACCTTCCTTCACTAATCTCCCATAGATTGCACATTTTTATGCAATGTTTTGCTGCTGTTGAACCATTTGTGGATTTTGTACCAAGTAGGGCAGCTTCAGAAGCAGCAGATTCAGACAGAATGAGGTGAGGTGGAGTCTCCCCTGATTGCATTTCCTCTTTGCACTGCTGGACTATTTGAGTAGACATCAGAAAGGCATCCTTAGGCTTATCACTTCCTGGCAGGTGGAATGCAAGTCACCTTGGCAAGGATGAAGCTGTTCTTGTGATTTTAAAAGAGAAGGAAGCATTCAAAATTTTTTGAATGTTTCTGTGTGTCACACAGCACCAGCTCCCTAAGCAAACTGACAGGACAGGAAGAGACAGATATATTATCAAACAATCTGAGAATGGTTTGGGGAAGAAGGGGCTTTTAAGGTCATCCAGTTCCAACCCCCACCATGATCAGGGACACCTTTCACTATCCCAGGTTGCTCCAAGCCCTGTCCAACCTGGCTTTGGACACTTCCAGGGATGAGGCAGTAACCTCTGGGCAACCTGTGCCAGGCGCTCACCACCCTCACAGGAGAGACTGGCTGGGACTGGTTCCTACTTCTGCCTGCACCCACCAGCCTGTTTTGTCCATTCCAGGCAGTTCATGCCATGCCACCACAGCCTGGGCGCCTCTGTGCCATGGGTGTCACAAGAGGTGTTGCAGGAGGACAACAGTGACAATTGCAACAGCTCCAGGAGGCACCTCAGCCTCTGCTGTTGCATCAGAGAGGGATAAGGAGAAGCCCCAGCATCTCCACATGGATGGGTGGCTTTCTGATTGGCCAAGGGGAGATGTGTCAGCAAAAATCAGTGGATGTCCCCACGGCTTGCAATGGTATAAAATCAGAGTGTTTTGGCCAAAAAAGTGCTCCTTGAACCCAAGGGCCTCTGGGGACAGCGATTCTTGTTGGGTTTGTTGCTGCTTGGACACCCAGACCTTCATCAGGTAGGTGAATTGTGGGGTCTCCTGGTAAAGGATCAGACAAGGTAATGGATTTCCCAGAGACTGAAATATCATTAAATGCTCCTGAGGCTGGCAGGGTGGCACAAACCACAGAGTTCTTTTTAAGAGGAAAGTAGAGGAAACATCACCTGCTGAGGCTGGAGGCAGCCCCTCTGCAGTTTGGTGAACCACAGAGCCCAGGTTTCTGCCCCACCTGGAGTCCTGCATGTCCCTTAGTGTCCCCTCTGCAGCTCTGTGAAGACCCAGGAGAGGCAGCAGCCATGAAGATCCTGCTCTTACTCTTCCCCCTGCTCCTCCTGTTGGTCCAGGGTGCTTCCGGTGTGTTTCCAGGTGAGAGGCAAAGTGGGGAGATGGGGAAAGTGTGATCCTCCATTACTGGGGTTTTCCATGTCCTGGGAAGTGACCACTTTAGTGGGAGTGATGCAAAGGTAAAGGGGGATTGAGGAGAAAGGTGTTTCTCCAGTGACAGTTCTGTAGGACACAGACTTGGGGTGGAAAGAGCCCATGGAAATAGAGAACTGGTTTCTTTGGTGGGTCAGGAAGGGGTTTGGTTTCAGGCTTCCACCCTGCGCCCAGCTGTTCCTTTTTGGGTGTCTCTGAATGTTCTTTTGCCCTGTGTGTGATCTTTGCTGTGGGGAGGTTGGAGCTGAATCCATCCACTGGCCAGAAATGCACAAACAGCATCAGCCTTTTGCAACCACACACTGCTCTCACAGAGGATTGCTTTAATTGTTCTGTATGTTTCTTTCCCCTTGGAAACCCAAAATGCAGCTCGATGCAAGCGACGAGGCGGACGCTGCACCTATGGGAGATGCCTCTGGCCTGAGAAACCCATTGCAAGATGCACTCTGTACAGTGTGTGCTGCAAGAGATAAGGTCGGCAATCCTACCTGAGGACAGAGTTCCCTCTTTTGTCCACAATGAAATACGTTGCAAATTTATTTCCTGTGAATATCTGCTACATACATCTCCTTATCTCTAACTTGTGGGAGAGATGCCCAAGAAGGGAGGGAAAAGCCCTTGTGGGTTTTGGAGCCGCCCTGAGAGTGGGGCTGCAGCAGCCCCAGGTCAGCCATGGCCTCCCCACTCTCCCCCAGTCCCCAGGGCCTCATTCAGGCCCTGCAGAGGAGTTGCCCAAGCCACCAAAGAGGCAAACATTCCCTGTCCTTGGGCAGCACTGAGGACATGATCCCAAACTTGATGCATCTGCACAGACCTGCAGCCAGGGCTGCAGCACTGACATAGCCCAGGTCCAACCTGCCTGCACTCAGGGCTGCACCTCACCTCCCCTGAGCCTGAGTCTGCTGCACCACACCCTGGGCATTGCAGGGTAGGGGACAGAGTGGCAGGGAGAGTTACACCAGGTGATGTGCTTGTCTGTTTCCTTTCTACAGTATGTGGGGTTAAAACCATGAAACTCCTGAGAAGATCATCCCATTTGCTTCTGGCTCCTGGACCCATCTCCTGATGTCCCCTGCCCTCGGTGCCTGTGCCGTGCCCAGCTGGGGTGACAGCAGCAGTGGCAGCTGCTCCTGCTGGGTGCTGCTGGGCTGGAGCCCTGTGGTGCCAGCCCCGGTGTCTTTGGGGCAGGGGCTGCTTTTCCCGGCTTGAATAAAGACGAGCACTTTGGCATTGCAGGGCTGGGCCGTGTGTGCGTGTCCTGCTGCTGGAGGGCTGCTGTGCCTGCTGCCTCTGGGGGTGGCACTGCCCTGGTGGCAGCAGAAGGCCCTGGGGATGGTGCTGGGGCTGAGCAGCGGCTGTGTCCCTGGGGATGCTCCTGCCTGGCCGTGCTTTGCGGACGCTGAGCCTGTCAGTGCCTGCTGGGCCAGGCTCTGTGGGGTGCCTGTGGTGGGGCTGCCCTGCAGATGCTCCTCTGGGGAATTGGGATCCCTGTGCTGGTCCTGCCAGTCCCAGGTGTCCCTTGTCCCCGACAGCCAGGGCCTCATGTGCAGAGCTGTTCTGGTTCTGTGTCCCTTGAGTGGGCATGGCCTTGGTGACCCACAGGAGCTGTCCCTGCTGCTCCTCCTTGTCCTGTTCCAGCAGCACAACCCTCCCTGCTGTGGCTGTGCTGCTCCACACCCCATCCCACCAGGCAGGAGGAGGAGGAAGTCATGTAGTTCCTGGTTCAGGTGACCTGTGAAATAGCTCCAAATTGAGCATGGCCAGGAAATGTCTAAAATTTTACACACAGGTAATAAATGTGTTGTCTTTTCTCTGCCCATCTCAGGCAGTCTGGGGTGACAACACTGCTCCATCGAAAGCAGTGACTTGTCCATGTCTGCAAAGCAAACCTCTGGCACTAGGATTTGAGTGGTTCAATACCTGTGTGTGTTCTTGTCCACATGCCCATGGGAGCAACTTGTGACCCTGCCTGTTGCAGTGAAGACTTTCCCTCCCAAAAGTTATAGACTCAGAGAATTACTGATGTTTGGAAAGCCCTCTGAGATCATCGGGTCCCACTGTTCCCCCAGCACTGCCAGCTCTAACACATGTCCCCAAGTGCCACATCTACACAGCTGTTAAATGGAAATGGTTACTCCTTCAGTGCCCTGAGCAGCCTGATCCAATGTTAGACCACCCTTTCTTCCAAGAAATTATTCCTAATATCCCATCTAAACCTTCCCTAGTGCTAGTTGAGGCCATTTCCTCTGGTGGTCTCAATTGCGACCTTAGAGAAGACACTGACCCCCAAAAGAGTCCCACTGCCATTGCTGCCCAGATCTGGACATTTTGGTGAGGGACGTTCAAACCATCCCTGCCTGCCATGGCCCTTCCTGCCCCTGTGCTCAGCTTTCCTGGCACTGACCCTGCAGCTGTCACCACAAGCTCCCTGCACCTCTGCAGCTCAGATCTGTTCCGCCATCCTAGCCCATTGCTGCGTGGCTGTCACAAGAGGTGTTGCACGGGGACAACGGTGACATTGATTGCAACAGCCCCAGGAGGCACCTCAGCCTCTGCCCCTGCAGCAGGGAGGGACCAGGGGCAGCCCCAGCACCCCCACACATGTGGGGCACTCCTGGGCTGGCCCAGGGCTCTTGTGCCAGCAGCACTTGGGGCCTGTCCCACCCACCAGCACTGCTATAAATCCAGCGTGTTTGGGGCACAGCAGCATTCCCTGGCCCCAAGGGCATCTGGACACAGCCATTCCTCTTGGGTTTGTTGCTGTCTGAACACTAAGACCTTTGTCAGGGAGGTGAGTGAGAGGTCTCTCTCTGGAATTCTGCCCACTCAGGTTCTCAGCTCAAAGCCCAGCACCACAGAGTCTCTGAAAAGACAAAGTGTTGGAAGTATCCAGGTGGAATATTTGGCCATCAGAGATGGCTGGGTGTAGTGGGTCTAATGCTGGCCAAATGCCCATGCACCCACTAGAATTATTTACTCATTTTCTGCTGCTAAAACTTTAAAGGTTATAAAGAAAACCTTATTAACAAAATTAAAATAAAAAATAATAAAAATCATAATAAACCTTCAGAACACTTCTCCTCCCCCAACACCCTCTTTTCTTTCCTACTGACAACATAAAGAGACGAAACCTGGGGCTTTCAGTCTGTTTACCTCTCTAAAATAGTCTTTCTTCACTTCTCTCAGGGAGAGGAGTCTCTCTTGCCATGCCATGGAGACCTCTCCATAAGAAATGGCTCTCTCATGGCTTCAATGTCACAGCAAATCAGACACTCCAGAAAGGAAAATCTGTTCACAGTGTAGGAGTGCCTCCCAGTGCCTTGCAGCTTTCCCACAGCTGCTTTCATGGGCCATGTCAGCTTACTGAGCTACTATTTTAAGGATGAGCTGTTCTAGCATAAAAGCAAAAGTTCTCTTCATCCATCTCTGGGAAAACAGAGGTTTTCTTCTTTTATCCCTGGGGCAAAATTTCTCATCTCTCTCGTCTCCCTCTGTTCAAGCTCCTCATTGGATCACAGCTACTGTGACATCTGCTTATTTTAACACTGGTGCTTCTGCTCACGGCTGTAGGTAGAATGCTACATCCCCCAATGCATTCCATGAGTTACAGGGGAAGAACAAAGTCTGATATATCAATTATATCTTCACCATAGCCCCACAAGAGAATTTCAGCCCTAAAACTAAGGCTTCTCCTCCATCTCCTCCCATCTAGAATTCGACTCCTTCCTTACTGACCTCAATGTCCCATGTTGTTTTCTCTATGTGTCTTCACCCTTCCTTTTCCTGATTCAGGAGAGAACTGGTGTTGGTTGGTGTTACACGATGGTGTAGGGGACAAGAAGAAGGTGACATAGACTCCATGATTCAGAAGGCATAAAAAGCATTTATTAAAAGAAATCCACGCTTCTTATAGAGAGGATCGTGGACCTAAGACCTTATTGGTCTTTAGGAAACTTCTCTCGCACTATTGGTCAAGGAGGGAACAACTCCTTCTTGTAAATATCTTTCACAAACACCAGGTGCAAAGATTGAGATAATAATTGTTTTAATTCTTTCTCTAGCTTTCCCAGGCCTAGGCTGGAAGAAACTATGTTTCTCTCTGTTACCAGAGAGTGAGAATATCCACAGGTAGGCTCATTTGTTCTAAGATTTTATCAATTGAAACAGTTTTTATGGAGTTCTGCAGCACTGAAAGGTTGATCTCATCCAGGCTCTGCATCAGGGAAATCACTCGCCGTGCCTCTCGCTGCTGGTCATGAGATCTCTGCCAACACCATGCGAGCCGTGCCGGCCACCAGCTCTACTCAGTGCTTTTCTTCATGTGAAATGCCAAAAACAAGCAAAGCTGCTGCTGCTGTTTCTGTCCTTCTGTCAGCAGCACGGCTGGCTAAAAGTGGCTAAGCAAAGGTCATTGCAAGCCATGCCGAGGCAGCCATGGCTGCGTGGCACTGTCCCAGATGTGCCAATTTCGGCCACGCAGTCCCAGCCACGTGGCTGCTCCCAGTCTGGGATGGCGGTGGCCACATGGCCACTGCCGGCTCTGGCTGCTCCTGGCCTCGGGGCCAGCCCCAGTGCTGACCGTGGGGCCACTCCTGGTGCTGGTCCTGGCTGCATGGTTGCTCCTGGCGCCGTTATTTCTCCTGGCCAGCATGGCCCAGTGGCGCTGCCGGAAAAAGGACCAGGGAACTCTGCCAGGAAGGGACCCGGCCCTGCCGGGAAGGGGCCTGGGCCTGCTGGGTAGGGGCTCGGTGGGGTCCATGGTGAAGGGCTCGGCAGCCCGCTCACCACCCCTCAGAGGGCAGCAATCTCAGCCGAGCATGCCCAGCCATGGGCCAAGCCGGCCTGGCCGCACAGGACGAGCCTGGCCTGGCCAGTTACCTGTTCAAAGGCCATGAGCCAGAGAGACTTTTAGCCAGTTTTGTTCATTTTTAAATGAGACTTCAGAGAGGCGTGCTAACATCAGCCCTTTTAAGTGGTTGAATCAGGTGTCAATCTTCAAAACTAGCCATCTGATTGGCTCTGGCAGGTCCCCCAGGGAACCACCCCCACAGCCCATGGACTCTGCCCCCAGCTGAAACCCAGACTTCGTTCAACCGCCACACTGGGAAAGAGAATAAAAGCTTACACTGGGAAAGAGAATAAAAGCTTTTGTGTGAGTCTAAGAGGCCAGAGCATGTGGAAAGTGCACCTGAAGTTTCCTAAGTACAGGAGAGAATGGTGCCTTGATGCTACAGGAGGCAGATGAGATCCTCTTTGCTGGGGATATCGGGCCTTCCCTAGGAAAGGAAGGAGAGTCTATTCCCACAGCAGTACAGAGATTTCCCATCATTTCAGGCTTTCAGGAATTCCAATTCCAAAAGCAATTTTATCTGCCTCTCCCAAATTTCACTGGTCATTTATTTGGTTTGAATTGGCAACTGTTGGCCTCAGGTCTGCGGTCTGTGCTCTGGGGAAAGGTTTCTTGAAGAGCTCTGAGGAAGGTCATGGGAATGAATCCTCTTAGGTCATCGATTTCCTATAGACTGGCACATAGTGGAATATGCCAGGTATTGAAGGGTGGCACAGACCTAAGAATTGTTTTAAAGAGAAAGGTAGGGGAAATGTCATCTCCTGTGGCTGGAAGCAGCCCCTCTGCAGTTTGGTGAACCACAGAGCCCAGATTTCTGCACCACCTGGGGTCCTGCATGTCTTCATTGCCTTGGTGTCCCCTCTGCAGGCTGTGAAGACCCAGGAGAAGCACCAGCCATGAAGATCCTGTTCCTGCTCTTCCCCCTGCTCCTCCTGTTGGTCCAGGGTGCTTCAGGTGAGAGGGGAAATGGTGGAAAGTGTGAGCACCCAGCAGTGGGAATTCAGTGTCCCTAGAAGTGACAGTGTTTGTGGGAGTGATGAGAAGGTAATGCGGTATTGAGGTCAAAGCTGGTTTTTGAGTGAATTTCCAACTGGACAATACTTTGGGGTGGAGAGAGCCCATGGGAAAAAAGCCTGGCTTGTTCTGTGAGTCGGGAAAGGGTTTGGTTTCAGGCTCCAAGCCTGCACTCATCTATTCCTATTGGGGACTCTCTGGATGTTCCCTTGCCCTGCACAGGGATGGCAGAGAGCCCCAGGGGGTGTTTGGATGGGGGGGTTTCCTGGGCCACAAAGATGATACTCCTTATCCAGTGGTTCACGCACTAAGTGTCCCAAATCCTCATCGCCTCAAGGATGATCCCTGCAAGGGCTGGACAAGGACTTTCCATCAGAGGTCACACAAATCATGGCACAACCAGGACAGGAATGTGGGATGTGAGGAGTCCCCTGCCTGCCAGCAGGACTGCAAACACACCTTGCTCTGCCAGAATATTGCTGTAATTATTCTGTGTGTGTCTTTCCCCATAGAAACAGGGAGTAGTCTTCAGTGCAGAGAGAGAGGAGGAATCTGTTCTTCTGTAAGTTGTCGCCCCCCTCTTAGAACTATTGGAAGATGTACAGACTTTGCCGTGTGCTGCAGAGGGTAAGATCTGGATTTCCAGACTGAGGAGAGTGTTCTCCTTTTTCCACAGAAGACTCTGTCAAAAATTTCTTTCTTGACACCTCATGATAAACACTGTCCTGCATTTATGCTTTGAGAGAGATACTCAAGAAGGAAGGGAAAAGTCTTTAGGGGTTTGGAGCTGCCATGAGTGCGGCTGAAGGAGACACAGGTTAGCCAGGGCCTCCCCACTCACCA